>WNWK01003759.1:0-140000 GCA_009830355.1 Cherax destructor
CTGTGTTCCTCAGACGCCTGGACACTCTCATCACCACTCAAGATACTAATGAAATCAAGACATCCATAGAAACGCAGAACCCTTGGGCAAAGGTCGACTTTATTAACAAAATACCCAATGCTTCATCCATGCTGAAGGTCACCTTCAGTGACGTCACAATGGCAGACAAAGCTCTCACCGATGGACTGGCTATCCACTATTTCCATATCAACGCAGCCTTCATCGAAGCAGAAAAATTTAGACAAATCCCACAATGCTTTAACTGCTATTCATACCTGCACACAACTAAAGACTGTCCAACCAAGGATAAAAAGTTCTGTTCCACCTGCAGTAATGAAGGACATGACTACAGGTCCTGCACCACCACTACTCCACCGAATTGTTTAAACTGCTAAAACGATTATCACACTCTTGCTGCCAGATGTCCAGTCTGCCGAGAAATCCACAAGAAACAAGTAGATCAACTTAAGAAAACCACTGCCCAGACCACTACTTACGCGGCTATCACCAAACTCCAATCTGATACTACCAAAATACTCAAGGCTACACAAGCGGCTGCCGCCACCAACACTACACCACCACTGCATGCTGGCAAATCTACTAAAATTCACTACTGTATCATGTACACCCATGTACAGAATGTAGCTGCACCTGGGTCATTTAATACCACCATCAATGAACTACTCCAACTTAACAACCTGCCAAACTTTACATTCCCTGCATCGCCACCTTCATCTGAAATCATTCAAGCTACCATGTGAACAGTCAACATCTCCACTCCACCGCCTCCACCACCAACAACACTCAAGCTTCGCCCTCCACCATGGAAACAGACCAACCAGAGACTGAGCCGGCGCCGACTCCTACCACTGAGAGACCACCAGCTCCTTCCACCACCACTGCCGTGCACCAATCAGAGACCGAGGACGTCACATTCGGATGTGGACCCGCTCCACTCCACCAACACCCACCAGCTAAGAGAACTAAATTTCTAGCTGAAGCAATCAATATTCACGGATTCCTGGACAAACTTCAGGCCAGAGACAACCCTGCTACTGCTGCTACTATTGCTACTGCTATTGCTGCTGCTGCTACTGCTGCTACTGCTATCAGCCCCTCAGACGATGATACTGAATCCTCATTCATTGATACACCTGGTATCTTCTTCTACACCACTGAACAATTTAGAGACACAATGTATGCACAAGAAGTCCACCATCGACTCAAGAATGGAACTGTTAAGTTCACCTGCGACCCCAGGAACAGGTGCTCACTAGAACAAGAACTCCAATTCCTCTCACATCACATTACCGACTTCACAAACCCACTTGCAATTGATCAAATCTCCAAGAAGTTCAGAACACTACAGAATGGTTCACCTGAACAATTCGCTGAATAGAAGCTTCCCATCGACCACTCACCGAGAAGCTAAGTTTCCCCAGCACTTTGCTATTTAGCTAAAGCTGGGTTGTGGCTCCAATCGACCCTGTTATCACTGCTTCCTTGGCCTTTCCTGACTTGCCTGCTGTTGCAGCCTCATCCAGCCGCCCTTGCAACGTCAGCTGATCACCGCTGACATGCCTCCAAGACACTCCCTTCCCTGGGAGCCATCGACACCAAGCAAGACATAGACATCCCTCAAGACACTCCCATCCCTAGGAGCCAATGCCGGGTCACCATTTGGAAAAGACCCGGGCCGGCAGTACCGGCAAATCTACAACAACAACAACAGCCTCTACTCCAGAAACTCAACGACTTCGGTGCTGTTCACACCACTCCAAGGCCGAGGGACTGATTACCTCAACTTTTGTATATAGTTCTACTGTCTTCATATAATGTCATAGAATTTGTATTGATAAAGCCACTGGATGGCGAAACGTTTACAATAAAGATACCCAGATGTTGCACAAGTGTCTTTATTTCAAGTGAAGAATTCCCTGTATTAAGATCCCAAGATGTTGCTGGGTCAGACAGATATGTAGATGAATGGTTCATCTCTATTCCTGTCTGACACAACATCATCTTGGGATCTTAATACAGGGAATGTTCACTTGCCTAACCTTTAGTCATTGACTTACCTCCACATTTGGATTTGTCAAATGTGATACAACCTAAGACTGCTGCACCTCACCTGTCTACAATATATAATCCACTTCTTCGCACATATGCTGTATTCTTTTCACGATTGATGGACTGACTACGTCGACTCAAGGCTGAGGGACTGATTACCTCAAACTCCTCCTGTTCTTCGCCATTCTCCTTTGTATGGACTGATGAAGCCACTGTGTGGCGAAACGTTTCCTCATTAAAAATACCCAAGTGTTGCACATGTGTCTAATTTATCAACTTGTCTGTTCTCTGAACCATTCATCATAGGGAAGATATCTTATACACCGGATCAACCTTGTGATCCTTTGTACGTTTTCCAGTGCATTTAGTATATCCATTCTGTAATATGGTGACCAAAACTGTGGAGCACAATTTAAATGAGGCCTAAACAAAATATAAAGAGTTGAAGAACTACCTGAGGACTCCAATTATTTATGCTTTTTGATATGAAGCCAAGGATTCTGTTCGATTTATTGTGAACACTTATACACTGTTGTCTTGGATAATGATTACTGATAACCAGAAACCACAAATCCTTTTCGCAATCAAGTAATATTAAGATCTGCATCATTTAGTTTATATGTGACATGGATATTTTCCTGTTCAACATTTAGAACTTTGCATTTGTCAATATTAAACTGCATCTGCATCTGGGTGTGAGTTGGACCTGACCAGCTTGTGCTACTAGGTCAGTTGTTGTGCTCCTTCCTTAAGTTGGAGGGTGAATTGAACCTTTCTCGCATGGGCCAGTAGGCCTGCTGCAGTGTTCCTTCTTTCTTATGTTCTTATTTCTTAACTGCCATCCCCTTTTTTCAGATGCCTATATATGCCTTTCTTTTGACCAACGAGATGTTTTAATCTATTGTTTATCCATTTTGGATCATTTCTTTTAGATATAATTTCCCTACTTGGAACATTAGTTGTCTGGGCAGCTATAACAATGCTCTGGTAAACATCACCTATTGACCATACTATCACAAATTCACCTCCCACACTCACTCATCAATTCACTCTCCACTCACACTCACTCACACTCACTCATACTCACTCACACTCACTCTCACTTACACTCACTCACACTCACACTCACTCACTAACATTCACTCCACTCACTCACACTCACTCACACTCACTCACACTCACTCACACTCGCTCTCACTCGCTCACAAACACACAAGTTTTTTATTCCGTGGTGACCAAAAAAATGGGTTACCAGAGAGCAGTACAGAAAACCAGGGGACTGGAAGATGTGTCTGGGAAGGAAGACTGGGTAGCAGAGCTCATGAAAAGGGAACAAGAGTGGGGAAGGAAGCTAGAAGAGCTTAGTAAGAAAATGGTGAAGAGGAGAGCTACAGAGAGCAGCAAATGGGAGTTACAAGCCACAGCAGCAGAGGCTAAGATACAGAGATTACAAGAGGAACTGCAGAACCTCAAACAGTCTAAAAAATCCATCAGGAATTTATACATCAGTCACATATGAGGGAACATATGAGAGGCCCTATCAGACGACCGTGAAGCCCGAAAAAAGACGAGGAGCACACTAGGAACAAACGGACTGAAGAAAATGATACCTCCTACATGCAGAGGCCCTAACAGACGAGAGCAGTGCCCAGAAAAAGCTGAGAAGGGAAACTGACAGACCACTGGGCACAGGAAATCAGATGGAGAAGAAATTGAAGAAAGTTAAGCTGCAATGGAGGCAACTAAATCGACTCAGGGGATGCAAAGGAAATGCAGTGAGAGAATGAAACGGAGAGGTCAGTCTTTGTGTATGTGCTCCACGAAGTTGAAGGGAAAACTTATGAAGCAAGAAGACAGAGGGAGAAAAAAGCAATTGAAAGTATTATGAAAGCAATAGGAGAAGATGACATGACCCAGCTGGCAAATTTTCTAAGAATAGGGGGGTTTGCAAGAGGTAAAAAAATGGCCAAATCAAAGAACAAACAAACAAACAAATTTTATTTCATTGCAATTTTACATAGATATTTATAGTTACAATCATAAACTGAAGTGTAAGGAGAGCCACTGACATGCCATGACATTTGGGGCAGCTTAATCTAATGACTTATAGACTACATACATAATATTAGAGAAATTCATTGAGTTTATTCTAGTTATATATTTGGTTGTTCAAATTACAATATGATGATATTACTCTGTTCAAATTACAATATGATGATATTACTCTGTTCAAATTACAATATGATGATATTACATTGTAACAAGTGTTTTGGAGGATGGTAATATAATAGTAAAAATTGAGATTATCTTAAGGAAAATAACATTGAGCATTTTTGAAAGTAATTTATAGTATGAGTATTTAGTTTAGGGTGAGTAGGGGGTAACATATTAGTAAAAATTGAAATTATCATATAGGATAATAATATTGAGCATTTTTTAATGTAATTTACAGTACGAATATATAGTTTAGGGTGAGTAGGTGGTTTTTGAGAAGTCTTAAATTGATTTTCAGACAAGGTTATCTTACTATTTACTGGTAAGGAATTCCAGATTCTGGGGCCCTTTATGTGCATAGAATTTTTACATAGGTTGATATGGACTCGGGGTATATCAAAAAGTGATCTGTGTCTTGTGTTGTGGTCATGGGTCCTATTAAAGTTGGTGAGGAGAATTTTGAGCGGAGGGTAAATATTAGAGTGTAGAGTTTTATGTATGTAGTAAACACAAGAATAAGTGTGAATGTTTTTTAAGGCGAGTAGTTTTAGGCTTTTGAATATTGGTGGAGTATGCTGTCTAGAGTGGGAATTTATCATTCTGACTGCAGCCTTTTGCTGGGTTATGAGTGGTCTAAGGTGATTTAATGTTGTTGATCTCCATGCACAGATTCCATAGGTGAGATAAGGGTAGTTAAGTGAATGATATAGTGGAAGGAGAGCTGATTGAGACACATAGTAGCGTATCTTTGATAATTTGCCTACTGTCTTTGAGATTTTCTTGGAAATTTGTTGTATGTGTGTTTGGAATTTAAGGCTACTGTCAAGGTGGATTCCTAGGAATTTTCCCTCTGAGTCTTGTGATGGGTGAACCATTGAACGTTATGTTAAGTGGAAGATTTGTGGCTTTGTTTCCAAACTGTATGAAGTAGGTCTTGTCAGTATTGAGAGTAAGCTTGTTAGTCATGTAATTCGGCATTAACAGTGTTGGTCAGTATGACTGGATTTGGGTGAGAGAAGACATATGTTGTGACAAAATCTTTCCATCTCGTGTATTTGTTTGTTTTCATTAATACAAGACAACTGTGTAGTTTATTCCCCATAATATATATTTTTCCAAAACCTGTGCTTTACTATTTTCTTCAGTATTTAGTTAATATACTGTTTCTAATAAAAAATAATTACTCCACACTTTGTAACGTTTGTGAGAAAATGACCACTGAACACAGTGCCACGTGCCTCACTCTGCCTAACGAAAGTCATGTTTTTTTTTAATTTTGTTATAGTTAGACAATTATATGGAATTATAGGATAATATAAGTTAGTGTGTGTGTGTGTGTGTGTGTGTGTTTACTCACCTAATTGTACTCGCCTAATTGTGGTTGTAGGGGTCGAGACTCAGTTCCTGGCCCCGCCTCTTCACTGATCGCTACTGGGTCCCCTCTCTCCCTTCTCCATGAGCTTTATCATACCTCGTCTTAAAGCTATGTATGGTTCCTGCCTCCACTACATCACTTGCTAGACTATTCCACTTCCTGACAACTCTATGGCTGAAGAAATACTTCCTAACATCCCTTTGACTCATCTGAGTCTTCAACTTCCAATTGTGACCCCTTGTTTCTGTGTCCCCTCTCTTGAACATCCTGTGTGAGTGTGTGTGTGTGTGTGTGTGTGTACTCACCTAATTGTACTCACCTAATTGTGGTTGCAGGGGTCGAGACTCAGCTCCTGGCCCCGCCTCTTCGCTGTGTGTGTGTGTACCTGTGTGTACTCACTTAATTGTGGTGACAGGTGTGTGTGCGCTCGCGCGCATGCATAAAGTGAAAATAAGTTAATTACTTACACTGACTAACTACAAGTGGCATTATATCATTACTAAATATATTTATGTTTCAGAAAATTAATGACTCTCGAATTATCAGATATGTTTAATGTTGGCTATCAGATATGTTTAATGTTGGCTATCAGATATGTTTAATGTTGGCTATCAGATCTGCTTAATGTTGGCTATCAGATATGTTTAATGTTGGCTATCAGATATGTTTAATGTTGGCTATCAGATATGTTTAATGTTGACTAACAGATATGTTTAATGTTGGCTATCAGATATGCTTAATGTTGGCTATCAGATACTCGAGACAGAGTATTAATAGAGCGACAGCGTATCCAGCAATTAGGATGACGAACATTCCCTGAAAACAGAAATGAAAGTCTATTAGAGGAAAGCCAAGTATCTATATTATATTAACAATTACATGCATATATAATCATAAAAGCTATTATTTTATTTACAAAAAATATACTGTCTTTGAAACTTCAAAAAAAAAAAAAAGTAGTGCTTGTAATATATTACCCAAACATTACTCATAGCTAGTGTCGTCTTGACAGTGATCTTGGTTGGGGCGTGGTTACACGCAGTGGAATTCAGGTCTGCAGATTTAATCCACTGGAAGAACAGTCCAGCCTCTGTCATCAGCATTATTCTGTTATGACAAATTTGAATATCATATGTCAATGCAGTTATTACCTATTTAAATATAGGGAAAGTCGTCCACTTATAAATTATATTCATCGTGTGTAAATATCTTGAACACGAAGAGGTAATACTGACCGACAGAACTTAACTGACAAGCATCACTATATTATAGCTAATGAATCACACCATATTTGACTACTTAATGAGAGTCAGTTTAGTATTTAAATGGTGTGGATATGTGAGGGATGTAAATATTACAATTAAATACTGCAAATGTTCCAGTGAATTTTTCTATTCGGTATATAAATTGATCTCTAACTTTAATGTGTAAGCCATAGGCTCATTCACTTTGAAGAAGGTACAGTAGTTATTTTTTGCATAAGTTATTGCTTAGTTTGCTGAAATTTAGTCCCTAACGTATTTTTTCTAAAATGTAATTTCAAATTTTCATTCAAGACGAATAAACTTATGGATAAGAGTTGGACTAATTATTTAAAATGTTTTATAGAACAGAAATTTACTTGATAAAAATGTAAGTCTAATGTACCAACACATTGTGTCAATATTGCAGATTGTTGATTTTCCGTTAAGCGAAGATATTCACTGAGAAATATTAACAAGGATTTTTGGAAGGTTCTTCCTCGCAAATTAGCTGGAGTTCTATAATCATATGTTGCAAATGAAACAAATTATTTTATAATGATTATTTGAAGTATTTAAATGTTGACTAAAATTAATCTAGACATTACACACACAACCCGCACTTTTCGTGGCGCTCTCCTTCCTGCTCTTTATAGCCTGATTTCTAAGAACCATCACCTTCCTCGCCGCTATCAACTTGCCCTTTCTTCTCTTAAATCCAATGCTAACATTGTCATACTCTCTTCTGACAAAGGTAATTCGGTAGTTATCCTTGATCGAGAGGATTACCTCCGTAAAGCCGATGTCTTGCTCTCTGACTCACGTACCTACACTCCTCTCGTTTCCAATCCTCTTGATCGCATCAAGAGAACTTTCAACAAGAAACTTAAGACTCTCTCCGACCTCTGTCCTTCTGACTTTAACCTTGTTCAACGTTTTCGTGTCATCTGTCCCTCTCTGCCCTATTTCTATGGCCTTCCCAAAACTCACAAACCTGATATTCCTCTGCGTCCCATCATATCTTCTAGAGGTTCTGTCTCTTATTCTCTTGCTTCTTGGCTAGCCAAAACCCTCACTCCCTTTCTTGGTACTTTTTCTCCTGCCCACCTTCGTCACTCTCAAGACTTCTTCGAACGGGTTCTCTCTCTCCCGACCTGTAAGATGATTAGTCTTGATGTCGAGTCCCTCTTCACTAATGTCCCTCTGGATGATGTTCTTAATTTTCTTAGAGAGAAGGCCAATGAAGGGTTACTTCATCTCCCTATACCTACTGATGTATTTCTTGATCTTATCCGCCTTAGTGTGGACTCTAATTCCTTTTCTTTTCAAGGTAAATATTATTATCAAACCTTTGGTGTCGCTATGGGCTCTCCTCTATCTCCTGTTCTTACTAATCTTTACATGGAATACTTCGAGACTATTCCTCTTCCCACTATTGATGTACGTCCTTCACTCTGGCTCCGCTATGTAGATGACATCTTTGCTCTTTGGCCTCATGACTCAAGTCTCTTCCAACCATTTTTTAGATGCTCTTAATAATCTTGCCCCTTCCATTAAGTTTAAAGCTGATTGGGAATCTAATTCTTTGCTTCCTTTCCTTGATGTTCAAGTCCACCGCTCAGTTACAGGTTTTGCCTTTTCCGTGTACAGCAAACCTATGCACAGTGGCATGTACATTCACTACTTTTCTTATCATGCCTCCTCTGTCAAGAAAAGTGTTCTTATCTCCCTCTTTGTCCGTGCTCTCCGCATTTGTGATCCTCAGTTCCTTGAAGCAGAAATTTCCACTCTTCATAATTCATTTTCCTGCCTTGGTTACCCTTCCCAATTCATAGACTTTGCTTTCTCTCGTGCCAAACGGACTTTCTTCTCTCCTAAACCCTCTACTCCTGGGAACTCTCCTGTCCTCTGCCTTCCATACATCTCTGGTCTCTCTAATCTCAACAACTCTCTCCGTTCCTTAGACATCAAACTTACCTTTCGCCAGACTAACACTCTTTGCACTAATCTAGTTCATACCTCCCCTCCCTCTATAGATTCTCCTGGTGTCTACTCTATTTCTTGCTCCTTCTGTCCTCTTCAGTACTTTTGAGAAACTGGCCGATCTCTTTCTGACAGACTTAGGGAGCACAAAAATAGTGTTAGGCTTGCAGACACTAATAATGCTCTTTTCTGTCATGTCAGAAATCACAGTCATCTTATTGATTGGTCTTCTGCTAAAACTGTCTACCCTACGTCTAACTTTCACAGTCGCCGTCTGGTTGAATCCTCCCTTATACACAACTTTCCCTGTATGAATCTTAGCCCTGGCTTTGTCTCTGTTGATGCTTTCCTCTCCCATTACATTGTTAAATGCTCCAAACTTCAGAACACCCGTGACTTAACCTGATTCCTTCCTCTTCTATCTCTTCACACTTCTCCTCTTTCTCCTTTCTCCTCTGGGTTTTCTTTCTTTTATTTTGCCTTGTATTTGTTATACTTTATTTTATTTTAATTCCCCCACTCTGTGTTCTTGTCCACATCCATTGCGGGCCACCAGCTTCATTGCAGTGCTCCTTTCCTAGAATATGACTGACTCCACTACTACAACTGCCACTTCCACTACTACCTTCATTATTACCCCTCCACCACTTTATTGTGCCCTCCCCTGTCTGCCTGCCTATAAATACCCCTTTTACCTGTCCATTGTGTTAGTGTGACTTTGTAAATGGTCCAAGTCGGACCGAAACGTCGTCGTAAGCTCCTCTCTTTTTTATATGTGCGGGTTGTGTGTGTATTGTTCCAGTCACGGTATTGTGCCTTTTTTGTTATTAATCTAGACATTATCACTATCACACAAAAGTTTAGCCTCCAAAAGCTTCAGCTTTTAGTTATCTTGAGTTTTATTTGGACTAACCGACAGCTGAAAGGTGTTGTACAAATCAAATTATTCAAATCTGCATGTGGACTTAAAGCTTCCTTATTCTAGCAATGTTACATATTAGACAAAGAATCATTTCTTGGTCTGCAGTTGACTTACAGAACTCTTCAATTGTATTCTTTGCAGAAGAGAAAGTTGTATTTTTAAATTTTAAAGTTATAAGCCTTCTATGCCGACTGTTGCTTCGGTGACAGAAATGTTTTTATTATTTATATGGCAGTTTTACGACGAAAAAGGAGAGGCGGAACATCTCGCCTGTTCTAAAATTAGCTTATTTTCACTATAATAGTGTTTAAGTCTGAGGTGAAGACAAACTGTGAGTCCCTCCACTCTGCTGCGTAACTTGTTCCAACTCCTTACGTGAGCAGTTTCATGAAATTAAGTCATAGAGGGAACCAAAGGCTCACACCATGGATTATGTTTTTGTCACAAGGAAGTAAAAAATTTCATCAAAAACTAAATTCAAAATCACATATTTAGATCTCTCCTCTGCAATCAGAAGAGAGATCTCGTTATAAAACAACCATCCTCTAAAAATATACGTCTCTTGGATGATGAAGAAACCACTAACTCAGATTCTGAGTTTGATCCGTCTGCAGACAACAAGCATCCAGGGAATGAAAGTGATCTAAACGATCTTCAGCGCAATATAAATTTATCCAAGGAATAGTCAGAGCTATTTGGTTCAAATCTGCGCTATTGGAATTTAACTCTGACACACGAAACAGTTCGGTCAAAAAGCCAAAGAAACCCTAGAAACTTAACTTCAATTTGAAGGAATGAATATAATACTGTTGCGATGCTAATGGACTTTTCAATGCTTTTGGTAAACAGCTTGATCTTGCAATGTTACATTTGTTTATCGATTCCAGCAAACAAGATTGAAGGTATGTAGATGAATGGTTCAGAGAACCGACAAGTTGTTAAATTAGACACATTATATACTGTAGACAGGTGAGATGAAGCAAGAGGAGGCGGGGTCATAGTGGTATCATCCGCTAGTCGAAGTAGGTCCTTGTCCAAAGGTTTGGACAAATGTGGAAGAAACCGTTTGTATCAAGATCCCAAGAAGTTGCTGTGTCAGACAGGATGTAGATGAATGGTTCAGAGAACCGACATGTGTCTAATTTAACAACTTGTCGGTTCTCTGAACCATTCATCTACATCCTGCCTGACACAGCAACTTCTTGGGATCTTGATACAAACGGATTCTTCAACAGTTGTCCAAACCTATGGACAAGGACCTACTTCGACTAGTGGATGATACCACTATGACCCCGCCTCCTCCTGCTTCATCTCACCTGTCTACAGTATATAAGCAACTTCTATTTGCCTTATGCTGTATTTACTTTAAGATTGATGGACTGAACACATCGACTCCAGGCCGAGGGACTGATTACCTCAAACACCTCCTTTTATTACTACTTTCTTATTTGTATTGGACTGATGAAGCCACTGTGTGGCGAAACGTTTCCTCAATAAAGATTCCCAAGTGTTGCATATATGTCTAATTTAATAAGATTGAAGGTAATCACTCCTCCACCGGCAAAATTCTACCAAGTCTGCCTATAGCTCTCGCTATGGACAGGAAAAAAACATAAAATAATCCAAGAGATATTTTTGGGAAAATTGTGGTGGCCTTAATAAATTTGCTACTGGTAGTGAAAGGTGTTTTTACTAAGTACTGCTGTTTCCTGTACCTGTGTCAACTCAATAATCGTATAAGGCTGGAGTGAAGAACTTATGAGACCATTATTCGATCAAAGGGATATAATTCTTCCACCTTTACACACCATACTTTAAACATCACAACTTTGGACAAATATGGTGCAGGATTAGCTTATATGAAGAAGAGGTTTACTAATGTTACTAACGCCACAATGATGGTACCTATCTTCCTCGGAGCTCTAATTCAGACGTTACTTTATGACGAGCTTCCGAGATGCTGAGCTGAGAGCAAGAGTGACACTCAGAAACACTTTCACAGGTTTCTTGGGCTGTCATCATGGTGATATTATATAAATATTGTACAAGAGCTACTGACACGTGGCTTCTAATGGGATATCGGATGTCTTCTTAAAATTCATTTCTTCCATTCTCACTTTTTTACATTAAGTAATTTATATATGAGAAGGGGTTACTAGCCTCTTGCTTCTGGCATTTTAGTCGCCTTTTGGGACAAGTGTTGCTTATGGAGGAAGGATACGTTTTCATCCACACTTAATAAAATTGCCAAAAAATTAATCATTATAAAAAAAAGAGCATGAAAGTAAGTTTAGTCATCCATTTTGTTCTCTGAACTAGAAAACAATGGTATTGTAGGCTAATATAACTAAACATATCATTATTAATATGCAGAGCAAAGCGATTAGTTTTCTGCTTCTGGCTCTGCATGACTCAGCATACGTGTATGAACCTCTGATTGGATGAAATGAGTAAGATCGATCTGTCGGCAATCGTTGTGATTGAGGGTGAAATATTTCTCAGCATAGTTAAGGAACATCATTTTATTATCAATATTTCAATAACTTATGATAAAACCAATTTCCAATTACTAATCTATGTCAGTTTGTTTTTTGTGTTTGTGAATAGTTTGAACATTTTAGAATGATTTTAAAACATTATATGAGAGACGATGAAATTTTGATGATCGTGCTGAAAGCTTTTGTTTATTAATTCTTGAGGAGTTTGGTGAATTGCATGACAAAATATGGAAATAAGATCCATATTAAATTCCTAAGGCTGATGGGATCTGTTATATTTCTGAATTTCACATTAAATTTCGTAGCGCTAGAATAAGGCAGCATGACTTATAAGAACATGTATTTTTGATTCTCAGTACACATTTCAAGTATTCTGTTTATATACTTTTGTTATATTTTGTAGTTTCTGATGCATAAATAAAGCTGTAAGGTATCAATAATTTACGGTATTCAAAGTCACCTATAAGATTTCGAATATATTTTTTTTAAGTGAAATTTTATCTCATTATCAAGAAGGGCATCATTATTTTTTAAACAGCATCTTAAGAAGATTTTTATCCAGGCTTTGTTAAGAGTGTTTCGCTTCTACTAGTTTACCTCTACAATAAAGAACAATTTTAAATCAAACTTGCATTTTACAAGTTTGTACTAGCCTTATTTATACTGAATTATTGTATTCGAGCAATTATAGTTGAAATGTAGGGTTTTCTCAAATAAAACAAATGTTGCAATGAATTAACCAACCTATTTTTTTTTAAATTAATGTCAAATAAGGAAATGCCTAAAAAATATACAGAATGTTCATTAAATCTATTCAGTTAACTTCTCCTTAAGATAAACAAAAATTCTGTTGGTCTTCATATTTTTCTCTAGATCACTATACTGAGGTTGTTAATAAAATACTCAATAATTTTGAACAACAGTGTATAACTAAAAACAAAACAGATGTAGCATCAAAACTGTCATTTTTATGATCCCTTATATATATCATTCTGGCTCTATTTTCCACTGTTTTTACAAGGCTACTTGCTATAAACTTTACCTTTTATTAAGAGCTGGGATGATTGGATTGTCCAGAGGGACAATCATCACAAAAACAGAAGGCAAAAACATCTCTTTTGAAACGTAAAATGAACATTCACCTGAAATAAACAAATATATACATATATTAAGCTGAATGAAATTTCACCAAAATAATCTCAAAGAACTCAATGTATAAGTTTCTCATAACTGGAGATAATGGATTCCCCATAGCCATCCCATATTTTTGAGCATAGTATTTTACCTAAAATATGAATTTGGAATCTACTTCACACAGTTTATTTACTTCATTGATAATATTCTTTTGGAATGGCATAGGGAACTTATCCACTTCATCTTTCAAATAGGCTAACAAGTCTGGTACTGGCATTAGAATTAAAACAATAACAACTAAACTTACCAATGTGTAAGCAATATATTCAGTTTAAGCAGATTTTCAACATGATCAATTATGTTTTTTTATTTTTTTTTAAATGGGCATCCAGGATGTTACCATTGGGATAATCACTTTCAACAACCATTGGCACAAGTTATGCGTCGCAGACTCAGCAGAACTAATAACAAGGTGATATCTAGAATTGTTTTATAATATAGCTCCATCATCCTTTGCAGATGATTGTTTGCGGGGTTAAATGTTAGTGTTTTTCTAAATTTTTGAAAGACTTAGCAAGATCCACTTAGTGTATCATATTGTTGGCACAAAACTTAACCCCATTCCCTAAGACTGTTGCTCCCGGGTAACCTCAATACTAGGTAAATTGATAACAAAATCGGGTTTAGTATGGTGAGACTATCCGCTCCATACTATTAAGTTGTTCCATTTTTTAGAATAATAGCGTTGAGTCTACGTCTAATTAATCTTAGTCTCTTGTATACATAGTCCAGGAAATGATCCTGCTATTCCTCTGGTACCGTGTTAAAAAATATTTGCTGGTCTTTTCTCACTTCTATAAAAAACATAATTTGTTCGCCTATTACCATATCAATACTCTTAGAAAGGACTAACCGATGTCGTTGATCAATCAAGAAAAACAAAAAAACAAAAACGAAAAAAACACAAGTATTGCTCCATAGAAAAAACGAAAAGACATTAAGTGAGCCTATTTTGACTTTTGATAAATCATTTGTGATATAATATTCTGTTTATTACCATGATTGCAGCGCTTATGGATTTTTGTCTTTGTCTGCTATTCTTAAAAGATTTTCTTCAAGCCTCTGGTACCTATAGGTCGACGGTGAGTCGACACGGGGAAAGGAGGATGGGGAAAGGGGGAGGGGGAGGGTAGGTCAGTTACTGTCCTTCCTAAATGGAATGTGTCGTCAGATTAATTTGGATAAACAGACTGGTGGACGGGGAGACGATCCGCGACCTGCAGATTGACAGTCCGTCTGACGATTAAGCAGCCGAGTCCTCTAATAGCTTCCAACTGTAATCCAACCTAACTAGTTTCCTCTGTCTAGGAGAGTTAGCATTAGATCTATTCATAGTCTAGGGATGTATCGGATGTGAAAATTTAGATATCCGCGGATGCGGATGTGTATACGGATGTCTTACTTATTTTGCGGATGCGGATGTAAGAAATTGTGCAGATGTTCCGCGGATGTTGATGCGGAAGTAAGAAATTGTGCGGATGTTCCGCGGATGTTGATGCGGAAGTAAGAAATTGTGCGGATGTTCCGCGGATGTTGATGCGGAAGTAAGAAATTGTGCAGATGATCCGCGGATTTCGGATGCGGACATCTGTTTACAGTAAAATGCGGATGCGGATGTAAGAAATTGTGCGGATGTTCCGCGGATGCGGATCCGGATTCGGATATCCGATACATCCATAGAATCCCTCCTCAATGCCACACAATCTATTGTATCCACATTACGCAATAATTGCGAATGAACGACAAAAGATCATAATATCCACAGGGGACATTGAATGATAGCCCAAGGTCTTTTGTGTTGTAATCAGCACAAAATCAAGAGCTTGAAATGTTGCAGAAATAGATTTATGAGGCAAATAAGCACGGATTTTCCTTGATTTCCTGTTCTAGTTCTGCAGCATAGTAGGATACTGATGTTGTGTTGATTGCATTATGATAGGGTTAGCGCTATCATTCAACTTTGGTATCCAAAAGAGTTTATAGAAACAGCTTTCCTAGCAGCTAGGAAAACTTATCATAGGACTGAACCTATGATAACAATTCTGATTAGGGATGTGCTGATTCTTACATTCAATGAGAATTTATCTGATCTGCCCAATGCTCTAAAAATATTCAACATATAAATAGTTCTCAAGACTTCATGGACGGTTAAAAGTATTTTATCAAGAAATCCCTCTACACTGTGTTGCCAGTGTTTACAGGGCAGGTTGTAAAGCTGCAAATTAACTTACATGGGACACACTGGGAAAGCTCTAGATATTAGGTTAACACAACGATATTTGATTTGAAAAACTCAGGAAACAAATGCGATTTTCTGCCACAGTAACTCTGCAACTATGCTGAAAGCCAGAATCCTGGTTCCATTCTCTTGTTGGCTGAAAATAAATATTTTAGAATCGGCAGTTATAAAACATGATAAACGTTCATTATATAATAACAGTTTGGTTCATTCAAACTCGATTCCATTATAATTGAAGGCGTTGCACACAGTCTGAAGCTGGATTCCTATCTGAATGCAATTCCACACTTATGAATTGAGGTGTACTTAGGTTCTGCTTCTCCTGCACCGCTTTTATGGTTATTCAAGTATTTGCCTAGGAACATTTCTCTCTTTCCCTAGACCGACTTCCTTTATAGAATGAAAGGAAAACTACAGAAAAGTACCAGATACTTGTGAAATCAGAATTTTAAAGTCTTGTGAAAGTTGAAACTTACTACATTTCGAATGCTTACCTGCTTTATATATAAACTATGTATACTTTATGCAGATATTCTGCAATTTGATGATTGGATTTTCTGACAATTGGAACTTTTCTTGGAACCGAGTCCCGTTAATCTTGATAGAACCATTCCCATCAACGGATCATCCTGGATTTCCTGCTGTACTTCTGCAATACTGCAAGCTCCTTATAACGAATTTATTGCATCTCGAAAGGTCTAGAGCTGTTATTCAACTCCCTTTGTGGTTACTTTGCGATTTCAGGAAGAAATCCAAATATTCTTCCTTGAAGCCTTTTTATCCACTTCTCCGAGGTTATGGGTCCCATAATTCGCACCAGAGGTGGACTCCCTTATATATATATATATATATATATATATATATATATATATATATATATATATATATATATATATATGAAAAGTACTGAAGGGTCGAGTCCTGCTGTGGATGTAGACACAATGTAAATAATTTCGCCTGTTTGCGAATTGTTAAGCATATATATATTGTCTATAAACTTTATTTATAAAGACAAAATACATTGACAAGAATACAATAGGGAGTAAAACAACATAAATAACAACTCAGAGCTACATCTCAAATACTTAGTCCAGCTCCCCTGCAGTGGGCCGCGTGCCCAGAATGCTGCAGACATTTCCCCTCTGGATCGCAACACTGAGTCACTGAACGAGGAAGCTGGTCGCCCTGTTGTCCTTGGTTTCTATGATGAGTTTTTTTCACCCAGCTCTTTGAGAAACTTTAGAGCACACTTGCCCCATGCTCCAAGAGTCTCCGACCCTATTGGGATGAAGTTATAGCAAGGGGTCTTCTGGGTCTCCCTGTGGCTAGCAGCTCCACCCCCTTCGGCTACGGAGTATGGCAAGTAGGTGGAGAAAGCTGCATGTGACAATCTTAAAAGTAGTGTGATAGTTAAAAACATTGTGTGACTTAAAGGACCTGCAGTGTTCCATTCTTGAGTTCTAGGTGGGATAGCGTTGAAGAAGTTTCTTGGCAATAGGTTCAGCTATGTTGTAGAAGCCGTTGTTCTGGTTGAAGTTGTTGGATATACAGATAAGTGATGATTCCAGGATTCTTCGGTATTGAGTGTTGTCTTCTCTGGCGATGAGTCTTGCGTTTCTGTAGTTGATTAAATGGTTGTGTAAATTTCGGTGTTGAACACAGGCATTTCTTGAGTCGTCAGATCTGCCTGCGTACTGGTGTTCTGAAATGCGTGTTTGGAGGTCTCTGGATGTTTTGCCAACGTATAATTTGCTGCAGCCATTTCCAAACACGTTTCCAACATTTTTCTAAGACCTCATTCCGAGTATCCACCTCCACATCCACCACCATCAAGGACATTACCAGTAACAGACAGGAAAAGCTTCAATCCACGGCAGGGTATACACAATCCCTTGTAATGGCTGCAGCAAATTATACGTTGGCGAAACATCCAGAGACCTCCAAACACGCATTTCAGAACACCAACGCAGGCGATCTGAGCTCAGAAATGCCTGTGTTCAGAACACAACCATTTAATCAACTAAGAAAGCGACTCATCGCCAGAAAGCCACCAATACCGAAGAATCCTGGAATCATCACTTATCTGTATATCAACAACTTCAACCAGACAACGTTTCACATGCTGAACTGACAAGAAACTCAAGCTATCCTAGAATCAAGATGGGACACTCAGGTTAAGTCACACTTAACTATCAATACTTAAGACTGTCAATGACTTTCCCTGACGACATGACATACCTATATATCTTCATGTTACTATTTCAGTAGATCTGTCTGACTCGATAAACACTGCGTGGCGAAACGTTGTCAATAAGGATCAATAACTCTTATGTTATTTTCATTGTGTCGTATTATCCTTATTTCAGCAGTAGGTTTGCCATTGGCAGCCAGTGTAGTCCAAGCAACTGCTTACCATCCTTCCAGGGTAGCATAGTGGCTCCATCAGGACGCTTTTGACTTCCAGCAGACCGTCGTGCGGTGGGACATCCTTGCAGACTCCTCCAGTAACCAGCTCCTCCCAAAGAGCACGTCTCACTGGGACAAACTGATCATGGAAAATATCGCCAAAACAATGCTACTAACGTTTCAGGAAAGGACAAAGCTCGTCTCCTAGCGTTGAAGCACCACACTCAGATTTCCTTCTAGCTGTTCTCAATTCTTCCCGGGGCACTTGATTCGACCCACAGGCCATTCGGATTGGTGTTGCTCTTCGCCTAGCCACCCCCATACTCACCGAACATAGGTATATTTGCGGCAGAGCGACGGCTGATCAATTCGGACTAAATGGTCTCGTGTGTCACACATCAGAAGGGAAGTATGCCAGACATGAGGAGGTCAGTGACATCATAAAGGGAAGCCTCGCCACAGCCTGTTGCCCAGCCCAACGGGAATCCCAAGTGCGGAGATCTGACAGAAGTCAAAATTGTCTTGATAGAGCCACTATGCTACCCTGAAAACATGGTAAGCAGATTGCCTGGGACTACACATGCGCCGTCACATTGGTAGACACCTACTTGCCATACTCCTTAGCTGAAGGGAGTGGAGCTGCCTTTCCCCTTGCTATAACTTCATCCCAATACGGTCGGAGACCCATGGTGCAAGTGTGCTCTAATGTTCCTCGAAGAGCAAGGTGAAAAACTCATCATACAAACCAAGGACCACAGGGCAGCCAGATTCCTCTTACAGAGACTCAGTGTTGCTATCCAGAGGGAAAATGCCGGCAACATTCTGGGCATGCGATCCACCACCGGGAAGCTAGACGAAGTATTCGAGATGCAGGTCTGAGTTATCTATGTTGTTCTACTTCCTATTGTATTTTTGTCAATGTATATATACAGGATGGGGTCCACCTCTGGTGCAAATGTGGGACCCATAGCCTCAATTAAGTGGATAAAAAGGCTTCAAGGAAGAATATTTGGATTTCTTCCTGAAGCCATTTGAATATTCCACTTCCCTACCACCCATCTTTTCATTCTATATATATATATATATATATATATATATATATATATATATATATATATATATATATATATATATATATATATATATATATATATATATATATATATATATATATATATATATATATATATATATATATATATTATATATATATTTTAAAGACAAAATACATTGACAAAATACCTTAACAAATACAATTGACAAGAATACAATAGGGAGTAAAACAACCTAGATAACTTAAAGCTACATGTCAAATACTTCAAGTTCCCCGGCAGTGGGCCGCGTGCCCAGAATGCTGCCGGCATTTTCCCTCTGGATCGCAACACTGAGTCTCTGAAAGAGGAAGCTGGTCGCCCTGTGGTCTTGGTTTCTATGATGAGTTTTTCACCCAGCTCTTTGAGAAACTTTAAAGCACACTTGCCCCATGCTCCATGGGATGAAGTTATAGCAAGGGGAAAGGCCTTCATATTTGCGAGTCTTCTGGGTCTCCCTGTGGCTGGCAGCTCCACCCTCTTCGGCAACGGAGTATGGCAAGTAGGTGCCGCCATTGTGGCAGCACAGGTGTAGTCCCAAGCAATCTGCTTACCATCCTTCCAGGGTAGCATAGTGGCTCCATCAGGACGCTTTTGACTTCCATCAGACCTCTGCACTTGGGGTTCCCGTGAGCTGGGCAACGGGCTGTGGCGAGGCCTCTCTTTATGATGTCATTGACCTACTCATCTCTAGCATACTTCCCTTCTGATGTGTGACACACGAGACCATGAAGTCCGAATATATATATATATATATATATATATATATATATATATATATATATATATATATTATGGGGTCCACCTCTGGTGTCAATTGTGGGACCCATTGCCTCGGAGAAGTGGATAAAAAGACTTCAAGGAAGAATATTTAGATTTCTTTCTGAAGCCATTTGAATATTCCACTTCCCCTACCACCCCATCTTTTTTATACAAACTTTATTTCAAGACAAAATACAATAGTGAGTAAAACAACATAGATAACAACTCAGAGCTACATGTCAAATACTTCGTCCAACTCCCCGGCAGTGGGCCGCGTGCCCAGAACGCTGCATGCATTTTCCCTCTGGATCGCCACACTGCGTCTCTGAAAGAGCAAGCTGGTTGCCCTCTGGTCCCTGGTTTCTATGATGAGTTTCTCACCCAGCTCTTTGAGAAACTTTAGAGCACACTTGCCCCATGCTCCAAGGGTCTCCGACCCTATTGGAATGAAGTTATAGCAAGGGGAAAGGCCTTCATATTTGCGAGTCTTCTGGGTCTCCCTGTGGCTGGCCGCTCCACCCCCTTCGGCTGCGGAGTATGGCAAGTAGGTGTCTGCCATTGTAGCAGCACATGTGTAGTCCCAAGCATAGTGGCTCCATCAGGACGCTTTTGACTTCCATCAGACCTCTGCACTTGGGGTTCTCGTTGAGCTGGGCAACGGGCCGTGGCGAGACTTCTCTTTATGATGTCGTTGACCTCCTCATGTCTAGCATACTTCCTTCTGATGTGTGACACACTAGACCATGAAGTCCGAATTGATCAGCCGTCGCCCTGCCGCAAATACACCTATGTTCGGTGAGTATGGGGGCGGCTAGGCGAAGAGCAACACCAATCCGAATGGCCTGTGGGTCGAGTCGAGTTCCCAGAGAGGAATTGGGAACAGCTAGAAGGAAATCTCCTGAGTGTGGTGCCTTCACCGCTAGGAGACGAGCTTTGTCCTTTCCTAATATATATATATATATATATATATATATATATATATATATATATATATATATATATATATATATATATATATATGCAGACACACACTGAATTTACCACGTCGGCCGTTTCCCACCTAGCCAGGGCGACGTAAAAATAAAGAAAAACCGGAAAAGAAAGAAAAATCTTTCATCACTCAACACTTTCAGCATCACTTATATGCATTCACCGTCTTTGCAGAATCACTCAGATAGATAGTTTATACGTCCCTATAAACTGGCAATATCTTAAAACTCTTAAAGTGCAGGCATTGTACTTCCCATTTCCAGGACTCAGGTGTGTGTGTGTGTGTGTGTGTGTGATATAGTTTGTGTGTATATATATATATATATATATATATATATATATATATATATATATATATATATATATATATATATATATGTTGTGTGTATATATATATATATATATATATATATATATATATATATATATATATATATATATACAGAGAAAGACAAGGAATAAATTACCTGTTCTCTTAAAGTCTTGAGAGGTCAATGACTTCATGGCACTGTCAACCTCTATTAAGACGTGGTCACCCTGCTTCACCAAAGAGTCCATAAGTTCAGGATACTGAGCTTGTGTTCTCCATATAAGAGCCAGTCCTCTCCGCATCGGCCATCTCACGATATAAACCTGATTCAGCCGACTGAAAAACTATTTAATCTAATCAGACACTTGACTTACTACTTAATGTCAAGAATTAAATTTGTGTTTTAAAGGTTTCTTAAAATAATTGAAAATAAGATATTCTTTTTAATCACCTGCAATAATTCTTCAAAACCGGAGCCTACCATCCATATCATTGTAACAGATGGGTCATCCAGCACCTGTTGCCGGGACTGGTAAGGTTGTGATATGTGTCTCACTGCCAGGAGGGCCATAAGGTTGCCTGAGTAACTCCGTGTTAACACTAGCGTTCCCATCATCCACACCACCAACAATATCCGCTCCCACCACCAGTACACCGGTGCTGACAAATCTGTAACATTATCCGGAAATGACCTCAGTTAATATGAGTGTTAACCATTTTCTCCTTAGCATCACCTCCAGCACCCACTTCCATAAATACACACTAACCTTGCTGCAATAATATTCGTAGGTAGTCGAATATGACCTGCAACCAGATGCCTTCAACAATGTACTTGTATGAGAACCACAAGTTCATGAGAAATATTGTGGTAGCAAGCACCAGCATCACACCCAGGATGGCCGCCCACACCAGCGGCGCCAGGGGGAATATGAAGCCCCAGGGGTCCTCCTCAGGAACACCACGAGCACCCAGGATCCTCCAGTAGTCCACAAATATTGAGGCAGTGAAGTCCACTACTTCAGCTCGATCTTGACGTATCATGAATGGTCCAACAGCAATGGCAGCTTCCTGCATAAAAAAAAATCCTATACATAGTTACAATATTACAAATCCGTGTACCATTTTTAACTATAAATTAAGTATCCAGCTTAAGTTATAACGAAAGACAATTACTTTAAAGATTCAGTAATTAAGTTTCCTTATTTAAGGCTCTTGTATTGATCAAGAATCATGAACATAATTGACAAGTGCACAAATATCGAGAATTCTTTATTCCCTAAATTAAAAATTTAGGGAATAAACCTAACCTGGCTGGGTTGTAATCCCTTGAAGCTAGTTGCAATCACCATGTTGCAATCCCTGACTGCATTCACGTAACCTCATTGTACTTGTAAATACTATATGATACCCTTATGCAGCTGTACCTAGAGGGCTTAATACTATTGGTTATACGTATATTACATTATAACGACGGGCAGGACAGCGTTCCAAGGCGGGCGAAAACGTCCAGGAAAGGTGCGGAGAAGCAGCGTCTAGCGTCACCAAATCTTCACAAACCTTGGTGGCATAATGACCAATTATGCCATTTTCTATAGCGTTGTTGCTTAAGGTTGTGCACAACAAACGTTACTAAATAGCTGTCTAGTTTGTTCAAAACATAACTTGCATTATATAAGGCATTCATATCAAGTTCAAGAGTGAGGATTCAATTAAGATTAGTATTTCAAAGACGGAACTATTGGGTAAAAAGACCTGAGAGGCTGCCCATTCTGATGGGTGATTGCAAGAATTGACAAGGCTGAAGACAGTATCATGAAAGCAATAGGAGAGGATGATATGACCCAGTTGATAAATTTTCTGCGAATAGGGGGTTTTACAAGAGGAAAAAAACGGCTAGTCAAAGTGATTTTCAAGGCAGAATCAGCTCGAAACAGGATCCTGCAGGAGAAAGCATGACTAAGAGACATACCGGCGTACCAGAGGGTGTTCCTCATCCACAACAGAACACAAGAAGGCAGGCAGAAACTGAAAGAAGGTACAAAGATGCAAGGAGGAAATAGAGGCAAAGACGGAGATTAGCAGAACCCAGACGCAGGAGGAAGAACAAATACAGCCTCCCTCATAACCACCTACAGAAGGACCTCAACCATGACAACCCTAATGCTACTAAACAACCTAACCCAAAACCCACACACTGTACATACTGCTCCTACCCGCCATAACATGTTCCACCCCCACAGAAACCCCGAAAGGCGACATGGGCGAACAGGACTATATTGTAGGAACAATTCAGTCTGGGAGACATAAGGTAATCATTGCAATGATGTACAATCCACCACAAAACTGCAGGAGGCCAAGAGAAGAATATGAAGAGAGCAACAGAGAAATGGTGGATACACTAACTGAGGTGGCCAGAAGAGCTTACATGGGTAGAGCAAAGCTACTAGTCACGGTGATTTCAATCACAAGGAGATTGATTGGGAAAACCTGCAGCCACATGGGGGTCCCGAAACATGGAGAGCCAAGTTGGTGGATGTGGTACTGGAAAACCTCATGCATCAACATGTTGGAGACACTACCAGAGAGAGGTGAGGACAAACCAGCAAGACTGGACCTCGTATTCATCCTGAGTAGTTCGGGTAACGAGGATATTACATATGAAAGGCCCCTGAAGTTAGTGATCATGTGGTTCAGATCTTTGAATACATAGTATAGTTACAAGTAGAAAGGGTAACAAGAGCAGGATGGGAGAATCCAAACTACAAAAGAGGGGACAACACAAGCATGAGAACTCCCTGCAAGAGGTTCAGTTGGAATGGAAATTGTTAGGAAAATCAGTAAACGAAATGATAGACTATGTGACAACAAAATGCAAGGAGGCAGAGGAAAGGTTTGTTCCCAAGGGCAACACAAATATTGGGAAGAATAAAACGAGCCCTTGGTTTACCCAAAGAAGTAGGAAGGCAAAAATTAAGTGCGCCAGAGAATGGAAAAAGTACATAAGACAAAGGACTCAGGAAAATCGAGATATTAGTAAAAGAGCCAGAAATGAGTATGCACAGATAAGGAGGGAGGTCCAGCGACAGTACGAAAACGACATAGCATCAAAAGTTAAGTCTGACCCGAAGCTGTTGTACAGCCACATCAGAAGGTAGATAGCAGTCAAGGACCAGTTAATCAGGCTGAGGAAGGAAGGTGGGAAACTCACAAGAAACGAACTGGAAGTATGTGAGGAGCTCAACATGAGATTTAAGGAATTCTTTACAGTCGCGACAGAAAGATCTCCGGAAGTCAGAACAGGAGGGTACACCAACAAGAGATATACAATGGAAAATAAACACATAGCGTATAATGTGATCCTATTGACAACGTTTGCCACGCAGTTTTATCAGTCCAGACAGATCTGTTTGTGACTCGTAACCTGCCTGGAAACGTTGTCAATAAAGGATCACATTATACTGCTTATGTGTTTATTTTTCCATTGTGTCGGTATTTTATACCATTTATTTCCATCGTGTCAAACATTCAAGGGATATGCCAACAAGTGCTGGATAAGATACACGCAACCGAGGAGGAGGTGAAGAAGCTGCTAAACGAACTTGATACCTCAAGTTGTTAGTTGAGGTATCAAGTTGATAGTTGAGGTATCAAGTTGTTAAATTAATGTTAGTGGCACACACGCTGTGTGTGCCACTAACAATTTTCAACACATCCATTGCAACTGGGCAAATACCTGAGGAATGGAAGACGGCAAATGTAGTCCCCATTTTAAAGAAAGGAGACAGACACAAGGCACTAAACTAAAGACAAGTGTCACTGACGTGTATAGTATGCAAAGTCATGGAGAATATTATCAGGTAGAGAGTGGTGGAGCACTTGGAACGGAATAAGCTAATAAACGACAACCAGCACGGATTCAGGGAAGGAAAATCACAAACCTACTGGGGTTTTATGACAAGGTAACTGCAGTAAAACACGAGAGATAGGGGTGGGTAGACTGCATTTTCTTGGAGAGCAAGAAAGCCTTCCATACAGTTCCTCAGAAGAGGTTAGTGCAAAAGCTAGAGGATCAGACACGCACAACAGGAAGGGCACTGCAGTGGATCAGAGAATACCTGACAGTGAGGCAACGAGTCATGGTACGTGACGAGGTGTCAGAGTGGGAGCCTGTGACAAGCGGGCTTCCACAGGGGTTAGTCCTAGGACCAGTGCTATTTTTGGTATATATGAATGACATGACGGAAGGGATACTCAGAAATGTCCCTGTTTGCAGATGATGTGAAGCTAATGAGGAAAATTAAATCGGATAAGGATCAGGCAGGACTACAAAGAGACCTGGACAGGCTACAAGCCTGGTCCAACAACTGGCTCCTCGAATTTAACCCCGCCAAATGTAAAGTCATGAAAATCGGGGAATGGCAAAAAAGACCTAAGAAAAAGTATTGCTAAGTTGCCAAAGACTACAAACCTCACTTAAGGAAATGGATCTTGCTGGTGAGTATAATAGCGAGCACATCTCTTGAGGCGCACATCAACCATATAACTGCTGCAACATATGGGCGCCTGGTAAACCTGAGAATAGCGTTCCGATACCTCAGTAAGAAATCATTCAAGACTCTGTGCACTGTGTACGTCAGTCCCATACTGGAGAATGCAGCACAAGTTTGGAACCCACACCTGGTCCAACACGTCATGGAATTGAGAAACTGCGAAGGCTTGCAACAAGACTAGTTCCAGAGCTAAGGGGAATGTCCAACGAAGAAAGATTAAGGGAAATCAGCCTGACGATACTGGAGGACATGTGGGTCAGGAGAGACATGATAACATAAAAAATACTGCTAGGAATTGACCAGGAGGACAGAGACAGGATGTACCAGTGATGGGACACAGAAACAAAGGGTCACAATTAGAAATTGAAGACTCAGATGAGTCAAAGGGATGTTAGGAGGTATTTCATTAGTCATAAAGTTGTCAGAAAGTGGAATAGTCTGACAAGCATCCAAGTGGAGGCAGGAACCATACATAGTTTTAAGATGAGCTGGGAGAAAGAGGATTAGTAGCGGCCAGTGAAGAGGAGGGTCCAGGAGCTATGACTCGACCCCTGCGGCCACAAATAAATTCAGTACTGTTGTTGAGCTAAACTGGTTTCCAGTGGTTTACCAGTTTGTCCATGTAAAGAATGCATGGGACCTTGTAAACCCCGCCAATCCACGCCGAACTTGCTGAATACGATCTCCATAAAAATTAGACTACGATTTTATTTTACACATAATTTTTTTAATTGACAATGATGTAAAACATTTGTTTTTTAGCTGAAGCAACTTAGAAACCTCACGTAACCAAACTTAACATAACTTAATTTTTTCTAGCTAAATTCTGCTATATTAATATCAATTTAAATATATTTAATATTAATAAAAATTAATATATATAATATTAGGTCACACTACACATTCATGTACAAGCATATATATATATATACACACACCCGAAACATTTCGAAGTGTTTCGTTACACACACACACACACACACACACATACAACAGGTCTAGTGTCTAATCGACATGTGCCTAGGACAAAATGGTAACTAACTAACTAATACCCCTCTGGGTTTTCTTCTATTTTCTTACTAGTACTTGTTCTTATTTCCTCTTATCTCCATGGGGAAGTGGAACAGAATTCTTCCTCCGTAAGCCATGCGTGTCGTAAGAGGCGACTAAAATGCCGGGAGCAAGGGGCTAGTAACCCCTTCTCCTGTATATGTTACTAAATGTAAAAGGAGAAACTTTTGTTTTTCCTTTTGGGCCACCCCGCTTCGGTGGGAAATGGCCGACGTGTTGAAAGAAAGAAAGATATATATATATATATATATATATATATATATATATATATATATATATATATATATATATATATATATATATATATATATATATATATGCAAAAAGATCACAGTAAACAGGTGATATCAAAATATGCAAGACAACCACTATGAAAAAATAGAGGAATTCCAAGCGTTTCGTGACTACTCACATTATCAAGGAACTATAAAAGGAAACATGACAAGAAGGCTTATATAAGGGGCAAGACTACATCTCACAGTCACATCACACTAACAAAGACCACACCTCACAGTAGCGTAACATCGCAAGAATTTAATGATAAATTGGACTAATCTTAATTCTTGGGAAGAGTTTTAGGTCCTTTCTTATGTTCCTCGTCACAGAGTCGTGCGATGTTACGCTATTGTGTCATGACTATCATCTTATCGGTGTTGTATCAACAGTACGATACTTGTCTGACACTGCTTATGTGTTTGTTTTTCCATTGTGTCGGTATTAAGAACATAAGAACATAAGAAAGGAGGAACACTGCAGCAGGCCTGTTGGCCCATACTAGGCAGGTCCTTCACAATCCGTCCCACTAACAGAATATTTGCTCAACCCAATTTTCAATGCTACCCAAGAAATAAGCTTTGACAATTCTACCCACTCATGCGCAAGTCCCGCTCAAATCCAACCCCTCTCACTCATGAATTTATCCAACCTAAATTTGAAACTACCCAAGGTCCTAGCTTCAATAACCCTACTAGGCAGACTGTTCCACTCATCAACTACCCTATTTCCAAACCAATACTTTCCTATATCATAAGAACATAAGAACATAAGAAAGGAGGAACACTGCAGCAGGCCTGTTGGTCCGTTCTAGGCAGGTCCTTCACATTCCATCCCACTAACAGAATATTTGTTCAACCTAATTTTCAATGCTACCCAAGAAATAAGCTTTGATAATTTTATTTACTCATGTGCAATTCCCACTCAAATCCAACCCCTTTCACTCATGAATTTATCCAACCTAAATTTAAAACTACCCAAGGTCCTTGCTTCAATAACCCTACTAGGCAGACTGTTCCACTCATCAACTACCCTGTTTCCAAACCAATACTTTCCTATATCCTTTCTAAATCTAAACTTATCTAACTTGAATCCATTATTGCGGGTTCTCTCTGGAGAGATACCTCAAGACCTTATTTATATCCCCTTTATTAATACCCATTTTCCACTTGTATACCTCGATCATGTCTCCCTCATTCTACGTCTTACAAGTGAATGTAATTTAAGGGTCTTCAATCTTTCTTCGTAAGGAAGATTTCTAATGCTATGTATTAATTTAGTCATTCTACGCTGAATGTTTTCTAACGAATTTATGTCCATTCTGTAATATGGAGACCAGAACTGAGCTGCGTAATCTAGGTGAGGCCTTACTAATGATGTATAAAGCTGTAATATAACCTCTGGACTTCTGTTGCTAACACTTCTTGATATAAATCCCAGTAATCTATTTGCCTTATTACGTACGCTTAGGCATTGCTGTCTTGGTTTAAGGTTGCTGCTTACCATCACCCCCAAGTCCTTCTCGCAATCTGTATGGCTAAGTTCTACGTTATTTAACTTATAAGTGCTTGGGTTATGGACACTCCCGAGCTTTAGAACTTTGCATTTATCTACATTGAACTGCATCTGCCATTTTTCTGACCAGGAATTGAGTTTGTCTAAATCCTCCTGTAGTTCACTGACATCTACGTCTGAATCGATTATCCTACCTATCTTCGTGTCATCAGCGAAGTATCGGGAAAAGGGGTGGGGTGGCACTCTATGTCCGTGATCATTTAAATTGTTGCATAAAAACAGGTATAAAGTCTGAATTAACACATACAGAGTCTGTCTGGATAGAATTTTCAGAGGGTGTGAAAAATTGATTTTAGGCGTGATTTACCGTCCTCCAAACTTAGATAGGGAACAAGGAGACTACTTTGGGAGGAAATTGTTAAGGCCACAAGACACGATAACGTAGTAATTCTAGGGGACTTTAACTTTAGTCAGATTGATTGGAATTTCATGACAGGAATTTAGAATCTAACGACTTTTAGAAGTAGTTCAGGATTGCTTTTTGAAGCAGTTTGTAACAGAACCTACAAGGAAATAACCTACTTGACTTGGTTCTGGCAAGCAAGAAACCCTTGTTAATAATTTAGAAATTACAGAGGAACTCGGCTCAAGCGACCACAAGTCAATTACCTTTAGCATTGAATGGATGTATGATAGTAGGGATAATTCAGTAATGGTCCCAGATTTTCGCTTAGCAGATTATAATGGACTTAGAGAACACTTATCAACTGTGGACTGGGGTGAAGAAGAGGTATCAATATGACAGTTTTCTTAACACTATACAGGCTGCCCAAAGAACATTTATCCCATATAAAGAAATTAGATCAAGTAGAAATGACCCAAAATGGATGAATAATAGGCTCAAATATCTTTTAGGGCAGAAGAAAGGAATTTATAGGCGCATAAAAGAGGTGAGGGTCATCTTATAAATCAGTATACTGACATTAAGAGGACGTTAAAAGGGAATAAGAAAAGCTAAACGGGACTATGAAATTAAAGTTGCTAGGGATTCAAAAACTAACCCAAAAAGTTTTCCAGGTTTATAGAACAAAAGTTAGGGATAAGATAGGTCCCTTAAAAATAACTTTGGGCATCTTACTGACAAGGAGAATGATATGTGCTCTATTTTTAATAATTATTTTCTCTCGGTTTTCACACAGGAAGACATTAATAATATCCCAGTAATTAATTTTTACAGAGGCCCAGAAGAAGATAAATTATGTAATATCACAGTCACTAGCGAAATGATTATGAAACAGCTGGACCGACTGAAACAAAATAAATCGCCGGGTCTGATGAGCTTTTGCAAGGGTTCTTAAGGAATGCAAAATGGAACTCTGTGAACCAATATCTAACATTTTTAATTTATCTCTTCAAACAGGTGTAGTGTCTGATATGTGGAAGATGGCTAATGTAATTCCTATTTTTAAAGCAGGGGACAAGTCACTACCGTCAAACTACCGCCCAATAAGCCTGACCTCAATTGTGGGCAAATTACTAGAGTCAATTATAGCTGATATTATTAGAAGCCATCTAGATAACCATAATTTGATTAATGATACCCAGCATGGATTCACGAGGGCCGTTCCTGCCTATCTAATTTATTAACCTTCTTCAGTAAAGCTTTTGAGGCTGTTGATCACGATAAAGAATTCGATATTGTTTATTTAGACTTTAGTAAGGCTTTTGATAGAGTACCGCACCAGAGACTGTTAAAGAAAGTGGCAGCTCATGGCATTGGGGAAAAGTGCTGTCATGGATCGAGTCATGGCTCACCAATAGGAAGCAGAGAGTGTGCATAAATGGGGTTAAATCCCAATGGGGACTTGTAACAAGTGGTGTTCCACAGGGATCAGTCTTAGGCCCATTGTTATTTATAATATATATCAATGACCTTGATGAGGAATTACTAGTGATATGAGCAAATTCGCCGACGACACGAAGATAGGTAGGATAATTGATTCAAACATAGATGTCATAGAACTTCAGGAAGATTTAGACAAACTTAATTCGTGGTCAGAAAAGTGGCAGATGCAGTTCAATGTAGATAAATGCAAGGTTCTGAAGCTCGGGAGTGTCCATAACCCAAGCACTTATAAGTTAAATAACGTAGAACTTAGCCATACAGATTGCGAGAAGGACTTGGGGGTGATGGTAAGCAGCAACCTTAAACCAAGACAGCAATGCCTAAGCGTACGTAATAAGGCAAATAGATTACTGGGATTTATATCAAGAAGTGTTAGCAACAGAAGTCCAGAGGTTATATTACAGCTTTATACATCATTAGTAAGGCCTCACCTAGATTACGCAGCTCAGTTCTGGTCTCCATATTACAGAATGGACATAAATTCGTTAGAAAACATTCAGCGTAGAATGACTAAATTAATACATAGCATTAGAAATCTTCCTTACGAAGAAAGATTGAAGACCCTAAAATTACATTCACTTGTAAGACGTAGAATGAGGAGACATGATCGAGGTATACAAGTGGAAAATGGGTATTAACAAAGGGGATATAAATAAGGTCTTGAGGATATCTCTCCAAGAGAGAACCCGCAATAATGGATTCAAGTTAGATAAGTTTAGATTTAGAAAGGATATAGGAAAGTATTGGTTTGGAAATAGGGTAGTTGATGAGTGGAACAGTCTGCCTAGTAGGGTTATTGAAGCTAGGACCTTGGGTAGTTTCAAAATTAGGTTGGATAAATTCATGAGTGAGAGGGGTTGGATTTGAGTGGGACTCGCGCATGAGTGGGTAGAATTGTCAAAGCTTATTTCTTGGGAGCTTTGAAAATTGGGTTGAGCAAATATTCTGTTAGTGGGATGGATTGTGAAGGACCTGCCTAGTATGGGCCCAACAGGCCTGCTGCAGTGTTCCTCCTTTCTTATGTTCTTATGTTCTTATGTTCTTATGTACCCAAGAAATAAGCTTTGACAATTCTACCCACTCATGCGCGAGTCCCACTCAAATCCAACCCTCCACTCATAAACAAAGGGGATATAAATAAGGTCTTGAGGATATCTCTCCAAGAGAGAACCCGCAATAATGGATTCAAGTTAGATAAGTTTAGATTTAGAAAGGATATAGGAAAGTATTGGTTTGGAAATAGGGTAGTTGATGAGTGGAACAGTCTGCCTAGTAGGGTTATTGAAGCTAGGACCTTGGGTAGTTTCAAATTTAGGTTGGATAAATTCATGAGTGAGAGGGGTTGGATTTGAGTGGGACTCGCGCATGAGTGGGTAGAATTGTCAAAGCTTATTTCTTGGGTAGCATTGAAAATTGGGTTGAGCAAACATTCTGTTAGTGGGACGGATTGTGAAGGACCTGCCTGGTGTGGGCCAGCGGGCCTGCTGCAGTGTTCCTCCTTTCTTATGTTCTTATGTTCTTATTGGGTTGAGCAAATATTCTGTTAGTGGGACGGATTGTGAAGGACCTGCCTAGTATGGGCCAACAGGCCTGCTGCAGTGTTCCTCCTTTCTTATGTTCTTATGTTCTTATGTTCTATTAGCGGTCAGTGAAGAGGCGGGGCCAGAAGCTAAGTCTCGACCCCTGCAACCACAATTAGGTGAGTACACACATACGCGCGCGCACACACACACACACACACACACACACACACACACACACACACACACACACACACACACACGCACGGAGGGCCCGGGTTCAATTCCCGGCGGGGCCGAAACATTTCGAAGTGTTTCGTTACACACATACATACAACAGGCCTAGTGTCTAATCGACATGTGCCTAGGACAAAATGGTAACTAACACAGTCTGGAACCCACACCTGGTCAAGCACGTAAAGAAACTAGAGAAAGTGCAAAGGTTTGCGACAAGGTTAGTCCCACAACTCAGGGGTCTGTCCTATGAAGAAAGGTTGAGGGAAATAGGACTAACAACACTGGAGGAAAGAAGGGTCAGAGGAGACATGATAACGACATACAAAATACTGCGGGGAATTGACAAGGTAGACAGTGACAGGATGTTCCAGAGAGGGAACACAGAAACAAGGGGACACAACTGGAAGCTGAAGACTTAGATGAGTCAAAGGGATGTTAGGAAGCATTTCTTCAGCCACAGAGTAGTCAGGAAGTGGAATAGTCTAGAGAAAGATATAGTGGAGGCAGGAACCATACATAGTTTTAAGACGAGGTATGATAAAGCTCATGGAGCAGGGAGAGCAGAGACCCAGTAGCGGACAGCGAAGAGGCGGGGCCAGGAGCTGAGTCTCGACCCCTGCAACCACAATTAGGTGAGTACAATTAGGCAATTAGGTGAGTACACACACACACACGTATATATGTATGTAGTTCCAAATAGATAAAACTGGTCAGTTAGCAAGAATTCATTTAAAATTAAGTCCTTTCTACAATTTTCTCTAATACGTTTAAAAATATATTTTTTTCATTTATGTTAATGTAAAAAATAATAATTTTGTATCAAAAGAACCTTAGAAAACTAACCTAACCTTATTATAATAAGAGCAATTTAATTTAGCCTAATCCAACTAAATATATTTTAGATAATTTTACAATAATTTAATAATAAACAAACACAATGAAATATATTTTTTCGTTAGGTGCGAAATTATTTCATACACAAATTTTCGCTTGACTTATTCGGCAAGAAGAGCGTTGCTATTTAAGCCAAAACGCAAGTTTTACCTATTCGACACGACATTATATATATATATATATATATATATATATATATATATATATATATATATATATATATATATATATATATATATATATATAAATATATATACAGATATATATAAATAAACATAAATATACATACAGACATATAAAATAAACTACAAATAGATAAACACAATAGACTAAAATGAGGAAGAAGGTAGGAAAGGAGGGAGGGAAGGAAGGGAGGGAAGGAAGGAAGGAGGGAGGGAAGGAGGAGAGGAGGAGGGAGGGAGGAGGGAGGGAAGGAGGGAGGGAGGGAAGGAGGGAGGGAGGCAAGATTGACGTCAGAGGCAGAGGGCGGTGCTAGTGTGTCCTCCTCCTCCTCCTCATCATCACCCTCCCCTCCCCTCCTCCTCCATCCCCTCTTCCTCCTCCATCTCCTCTTCCTCCTAATCATCATCATCCTCGAGTATGTGTGTGTTTTACATGATAGTGTTATATCCAGGTTACAAGAGAGTGTTATATCCAGGTCATAAGAGTGTTATATCCAGGTTATAAGGCAGTTTTATATCCAGGTTACAGTAAAGTGTTATATGCAGGTTATAAGTGTTATATCCAGGTTATAAGTGTTATATCAAGGTCACATGACAGTCTTTTATATTTGTTGCAAGACAGTTATATCCAAAAGCATAAAACGAAGACGGTAATACGAAATGAGTAATATTAAGGGAAAGAAAGCAAGGTGGTGCAGCAAGGTGGTGCAGCAAGGTGGTGCAGCAAGGTGGTACAGCAAGGTGGTGCAGCAAGGTGGTACTGCAAGGTGGTGCAGCAAGGTGGTGCAGCAAGGTGGTGCAGCAAGGTGGTGCAGCAAGGTGGTGCAGCAAGGTGGTGCAGCAAGGTGGTGCAGCAAGGTGGTGCAGCAAGGTGGTGCAGCAAGGTGGTGCAGCAAGCTGGTACTGCAAGGTGGTGCAGCAAGGTGTTGCAGCAAGGTGGTGCAGCAAGCTGGTACTGCAAGGTGGTGCAGCAAGGTGGTGCAGCAAGGTGGTGCAGCAAGCTGGTACTGCAAGGTGGTGCAGCAAGGTGGTGCAGCAAGCTGGTACTGCAAGGTGGTGCAGCAAGGTGGTGCAGCAAGGTGGTACAGCAAGATGGTACTGCAAGGTGGTGCAGCAAGGTGGTGCAGCAAGATGGTACTGCAAGGTGGTACTGCAAGGTGATGCAGCAAGGGCGAACTGCAAGGTGGTACAGCAAGATGGTACAGCAGGTGTAGCAAGGTGGTACAGCAAGGTGGTACAAGGTGGTGCAGCAGGTGTAGCAAGGTGGTGCAGCAAGGTGGTGCAGCAAGATGGTACTGCAAGGTGGTGCAGCAAGGTGGTACAGCAAGGTGGTACAGCAAGATGGTACAGCAGGTGTAGCAAGGTGGTGCAGCAAGGTGGTACAGCAAGGTGGTACAGCAAGGTGATGCAGCAAGGGCGAACTGCAAGGTGGTACAGCAAGCTGGTACTGAAAGGTGGTACAGCAAGCTGGTACTGCAAGGTGATGCAGCAAGCTGGTACTGCAAGGTGGTACAGCAAGCTGGTACTGCAAGGTGGTACAGCAAGCTGGTACTGCAAGGTGATGCAGCAAGCTGGTACTGCAAGGTGGTACAGCAAGCTGGTACTGCAAGGTGGTACAGCAAGCTGGTACTGCAAGGTGGTACAGCAAGCTGGTACTGCAAGGTGGTGCAGCAAGCTGGTACTGCAAGGTGGTACAGCAAGCTGGTACTGCAAGGTGGTACAGCAAGCTGGTACTGCAAGGTGGTGCAGCAAGCTGGTACTGCAAGGTGGTACAGCAAGCTGGTACTGCAAGGTGATGCAGCAAGCTGGTACTGCAAGGTGATGCAGCAAGGTGGTGCAGCAAGGTGGTACAGCAAGGTGATGCAGCAAGGTGATGCAGCAAGGTGGTACAGCAAGGTGATGCAGCAAGGGCGAACTGCAAGGTGGTGCAGCAAGCTGGTACAGCAAGGTGATGCAGCAAGGTGGTGCAGCAGGTGGTATTGCCTTTGCTTCAGACTGACGAATTCCAAGGGCCTGAACACCTATCAAGGCCGGGGAACTGATTACCTAACCTTCCACTGTCTCTGTGTTGTACTGAAAAATGGGACTGATTGGTGAGACATGTTGGTGATAAAGACACCTGTGTGTGGCACCTGTCTTATTCATCATTTAGGTGAGGAATGATCTGGGTCCTGGTGTCTCATCAGAGTTTCTAGTATCTCATCAAATCTCCTCGTGTCTCATCAAAGCTCCTCGTGTCTCATCAAAGCTCCTCGTGCCTCATCAAAGCTCCTCGTGTCTCATCAGAGCTCCTCGTGCCTCATCAAAGCTCCTCGTGCCTCATCAAAGCTCCTCGTGCCTCATCAAAGCTCCTCGTGCCTCATCAAAGCTCCTCGTGCCTCATCAAAGCTCCTCGTGTCTCATCAAAGCTCCTCGTGCCTCATCAAAGCTCGTGTCTCATCAGAGCTCCTCGTGCCTCATCAGAGCTCCTCGTGTCTCATCAAAGCTCCTCGTGTCTCATCAGAGCTCCTCGTGAGTGTCTCATCAAAGCTCCTCGTGTCTCATCAAAGCTCCTCGTGTCTCGTCAAAGCTCCTCGTGTCTCGTCAAAGCTCCTCGTGTCTCGTCAAAGCTCCTCGTGTCTCGTCAAAGCTCCTGTGTCTCTCAAAGCTCCTCGTGAGTGTCTCATCAAAGCTCCTCGTGAGTGTCTCATCAAAGCTCCTCGTGTCTCATCAAAGCTCCTCGTGTCTCGTCAAAGCTCCTCGTGTCTCGTCAAAGCTCCTCGTGTCTCGTCAAAGCTCCTCGTGTCTCGTCAAAGCTCCTCGTGAGTGTCTCATCAAAGCTCCTCGTGAGTGTCTCATCAAAGCTCCTCGTGTCTCATCAAAGCTCCTCGTGTCTCATCAAAGCTCCTCGTGTCTCGTCAAAGCTCCTCGTGAGTGTCTCAGAGCTCCTCGTGAGTGTCTCATCACAGCTCCTCGTGAGTGTCTCATCAGAGCTCCCCGTGAGTGTCTCATCAGAGCTCCTCGTGAGTGTCTCATCAGAGCTCCTCGTGAGTGTCTCATCAGAGCTCCTCGTGAGTGTCTCATCAGAGCTCCTCGTGAGTGTCTCATCAGAGCTCCCCGTGAGTGTCTCATCAGAGCTCCCCGTGAGTGTCTCATCAGAGCTCCTCGTGAGTGTCTCATCAGAGCTCCTCGTGAGTGTCTCATCAGAGCTCCTCGTGAGTGTCTCATCAGAGCTCCTCGTAAGTGTCTCATCAGAGCTCCTCGTGTCTCATCAGAGCTCCTCGTGTCTCATCAGAGCTCCTCGTGTCTCATCAGAGCTCCTCGTGTCTCATCAGAGCTCCTCGTGTCTTATCAGAGCTCCTCGTGTCTCATCAGAGCTTCTCGTGTCTCATCAAAACTCCTCGTGTCTTATCAGAGCTCCTCGTGTCTTATCAGAGCTTCTCGTGTCTTATCAGAGCTCCTCGTGCCTTATCAGAGCTCCTCGTGTCTCATCAGAGCTCCTCGTGTCTCATCAGAGCTTCTCGTGTCTCATCAGAGCTCCTCGTGTCTCATCAGAGCTCCTCGTGTCTCATCAAAACTTTTCGTGTCTTATCAGAGCTCCTCGTGTCTCATCAGAGCTCCTCGTGAGTGTCTCATCAGAGCTCCTCGTGAGTGTCTCATCAGAGCTCCTCGTGTCTCATCAGAGCTCCTCGTGTCTCATCAAAACTCCTCGTGTCTTATCAGAGCTCCTCGTGTCTCATCAAAACTCCTCGTGTCTTATCAGAGCTTCTCGTGAGTGTCTCATCAGAGCTCCTCGTGAGTGTCTCATCAGAGCTTTTCGTGAGTGTCTCATCAGAGCTCCTCGTGAGTGTCTCATCAGAGCTCCTCGTGAGTGTCTCATCAGAGCTCCTCGTGAGTGTCTCATCAGAGCTCCTCGTGAGTGTCTCATCAGAGCTCCTCGTGAGTGTCTCATCAGAGCTCCTCGTGTCTCATCAAAACTCCTCGTGTCTTATCAGAGCTTCTCGTGTCTCATCAAAACTCCTCGTGTCTCATCAAAACTCCTCGTGTCTTATCAGAGCTTCTCGTGTCTCATCAAAACTCCTCGTGTCTTATCAGAGCTCCTCGTGAGTGTCTCATCAGAGCTCCTCGTGAGTGTCTTATCAGAGCTCCTCGTGAGTGTCTCATCAGAGCTCCTCGTGAGTGTCTCATCAGAGCTCCTCGTGAGTGTCTCATCAGAGCTCCTCGTGTCTCATCAGAGCTCCTCGTGTCTCATCAGAGCTCCTCGTGTCTCATCAAAATCTCCTCGTGTCTTATCAGAGCTCCTCGTGAGTGTCTCATCAGAGCTCCTCGTGTCTCATCAGAGCTCCTCGTGTCTCATCAGAGCTCCTCGTGTCTCATCAGAGCTCCTCGTGTCTCATCAAAACTCCTCGTGTCTTATCAGAGCTCCTCGTAGTGTCCTCAAAGCTCCTCGTAGTGTCCTCAGAGCTCCTCGTAGTGTCCTCAGAGCTCCTCGTAGTGTCCTCAGAGCTCCTCGTAGTGTCCTCAGAGCTCCTCGTAGTGTCCTCAGAGCTCCTCGTGAGCGTCATCAGAGCTCCTCGTCAAAGTTTCCTCATAGCTCTCGTGGATCCTCCTGACATATTCTCGAAAGCTCTTCTGAGTCCACTTGTATATTTTCTCTATTTGATTCTAGAGTTCCTTAAATGTTTGCCAGAGGCTCTTCAGAGTCCACTTGAAAGCTTATCTAAACACTTCAGAGTCCACTTGAAAGCTTATCTAAACACTTCAGAGTCCACTTGAAAGCTTATCTAAACACTTCAGAGTCCACTTAAAAGCTTATCTAAACACTTCAGAGTCCACTTGAAAGCTTATCTAAACACTTCAGATTCCACTTGAAAGCTTATCTAAACACTTCAGATTCCACTTGAAAGCTTATCTAAACACTTCAGAGTCCACTTGAAAGCTTATCTAAACACTTCAGATTCCACTTGAAACCTTATCTAAACACTTCAGAGTCCACTTGAAAGCTTATCTAAACACTTCAGTGTCCACTTGAAAGCTTACTAAAGCCTATACTAGGATTTCATTAAAAAAGAATATCCCAAAGTTCTTTTTAGATGCTAATTAAAGTTTCCCCAAATTCCCTTCTCACCCCCCTCTAAAAAAAACTTTCGTAAGTTTCCCAAAAGTTCTTAGAAGTCCAGTCAAAAATTTCCATTAAAAGTTGGTTCTCTCTGGGTAATTCTTCATTATTTTTGAGCGCCGAGAATTTAGGTGGAGAAGCGAGTGTGACTGTTGACTGGTGTCAGCCATGTGTCTGAAAATTGACTGGTGTCAGCCATGTGTCTGAAAGTTGACTGGTGTCAGCCATGTGTCTGAAAGTTGACTGGTGTCAGCCATGTGTCTGAAAGTTGGCTAGTGTCAGCCATGTGTCTGAAAGTTGACTGGTGTCAGCCATGTGTCTGAAAGTTGACTGGTGTCAGCCATGTGTCTGAAAGTTGACTGGTGTCAGCCATGTGTCTGAAAGTTGACTGGTGTCAGCCATGTGTCTGAAAGTTGACTGGTGTCAGCCATGTGTCTGAAAGTTGACTGGTGTCAGCCATGTGTCTGAAAGTTGACTGGTGTCAGCCATGTGTCTGAAAGTTGACTGGTGTCAGCCATGTGTCTGAAAGTTGACTGGTGTCAGCCATGTGTCTGAAAGTTGACTGGTGTCAGCCATGTGTCTGAAAGTTGACTGGTGTCAGCCATGTGTCTGAAAGTTGACTGGTGTCAGCCATGTGTCTGAAAGTTGACTGGTGTCAGCCATGTGTCTGAAAGTTGACTGGTGTCAGCCATGTGTCTGAAAGTTGACTGGTGTCAGCCATGTGTCTGAAAGTTGATTGGTGTCAGCCATGTGTCTGAAAGTTGGCTATTGTCAGCCATGTGTCTGAAAGTTGACTGGTGTCAGCCATGTGTCTGAAAGTTGACTGGTGTCAGGCATGTGTGAAATTTTTATTCCCGTTAAACCACTTTTAATAAATTTCGGTTTATCTCTTCTGAACGACTTCAATATTACCTATTAAATTTAGTTTTTTGTGTGGACGAATTTATCAATATATTAAAACATCAGTGCATCCATGAACGAGTGTTTTTTTTTTTTTAAGTAATAAACAATACTGCGCCTGGCCGGGAATCGAACCCCTGAGCCTTTAGCACGACTCGTGAGACTCCTAACAAAATTTCGGCCATCAATGCCAATATTGATGGCTGAGTGGACTAAAGGCGTCTCTGAATTTTCGTAGGCTTCTCAGGAGGCGTGCTAAAAGATCGGGGGTTCAATTCCCGGCCAGTCGCAATGCGGTTTATAGTAAAACATGTTCACCCGTCACAAGACTCGGAGGGAAAATTCCTAGGAATCCACCTTGACAGTAGCCTTAAATTCCAAACACACATACAACAAATTTCCAAGAAAATCTCAAAGACAGTAGGCATATTATCAAAGATATGATATGTGCCTCAATCAGCTCTCCTTGCACTATATCATTCACTTATCTACCCTTATCTCACCTATGGAATCTGTGCATGGGGATCAACAACATTAAATCACCTTAGACCACTCATAACCCAGCAAAAAGCTGCAGTCAGAATGTTAACAAATTCCCACTCTAGACAGCATACGCCACCAATATTCAAAAGCCTAAAACTACTCACCGTAAAGAACATTTACACTTATTCTTGTGCCTACTACATACATAAAACTCTACACTCTAATATAAACCCTCCGCTCAAAATTCTCCTCACCAACTTTAATAGGACCCATGACCACAACACAAGACACAGATCAATTTTTGATATACCCCGAGTCCATATCAACCTATGTAAAAATTCTATGCACATAAAGGGCCCCAGAATCTGGAATTCATTACCAGTAAATACTAAGATAACCTTGTCTGAAAATCAATTTAAGACTCTTTTCAAAAACCACCTACTCACCCTAAACTAAATACTCATACTGTAAATTACTTTAAAAAATGCTCAATATTATTTTCCTTCAAGATAATTTAAATTTTTACTAATATGTTACTATTATGTTACCACCTACTCACCCTAAACTAAATACTCATACTATAAATTACTTTCAAAAATGCTCAATGTTATTTTCCTTAAGATAATCTAAATTTTTACTCTTATATTACCATCCTCCTAAACACTTGTTACAATGTAATATCATCATATTGTAATTTGAACAATCAAATATATAATTTGAACAGTGTAATAGCATCATATTGTAATTTGAACAATCAAATATATAACTAGAATAAACTCAATCAATTTCTCTAATATTATGTACATAGTCTATAAGTCATTAGATTAAGGTGCCCCTAATGCCATGACATGTCAGTGGCTCTCTTTGCACTTCAATTGATGATTGTAACTACAAATATCTATGTAAAATTGCAATGAAATCAAATTTGTTTGTTTGTTTGTTTAAATAAAACTTTGCGGCATTGGAATCGGAGAACTAGCTAGAGAATGACTCGTCCGATCGGCTTCAAATTTTCAACACTGGTGTGGTTTTCTAGAACGCTCAAGGTTCGTGCTGTTATTGGGTGGCACAAATGCCAATTTTTCAGTTTTACTGAATAAGTAGTGAGTCACTGGCATTCAATAACTAGAGAAACATTCTTCGGATCGTCTTCAAAATATTAGAGGCGAACATAAGACCCCGAATGTAAGTCAAGTGGATTTAAGTCAAGTGGATATAAGTCAAGTGGATGTAAGTCAAGTGGATGTAAGTCAAGTGGATATAAGTCAAGTGGATGTAAGTCAAGTGGATGTAAGTCAAGTGGATATAAGTCAAGTGGATGTAAGTCAAGTGGATATAAGTCAAGTGGATGTAAGTCAAGTGGATATAAGTCAAGTGCGACTAGGTTAAAATTTGAAATTTTACTTCTTTTTTTTTTTAACTTTGAATCGTTGGATTCAGATCAATTACTGAAGAATGCCTTTCCTGATAGGCTTCAAACTTTCACCCTTTGTGGGCTTAATTAAAAGAAAGCTTGGCATTCATTTCAATTGGCCAGTTTTATTTAAATATATAGTTTCCCATAAAATAACTACGCAATGCCTCTTCTGATCGGCTTCAAATCCGAAATGCTGCTTTATCTCAAATTATTATTATTTGTGGCGTTGATTTTGGACTGTGTCGGCGCCAATTTAAAAATATTTTAAAGCATTTTTTTCAAACTGGACTTGATTAACGATGATAGACTTTTTTAATTTAAGGAGGATAGACTTTTTAATTTAACGAGGATAGACTTTTTAATTTAACGATGATAGACTTTTTAATTTAACGATGATAGACTTTTTAATTTAACGAGGATAGACTTTAATTTAACGAGGATAGACTTTTTAATTTAACGAGGATAGACTTTTTAATTTAACGATGATAGACTTTTTAATTTAACGAGGATAGACTTTAATTTAACGAGGATAGACTTTCTAATTTAACGAGGATAGACTTTTTAATTTAACGATGATAGACTTTTTAATTTAACGAGGATAGATAGACTTTTTAATTTAACGAGGATAGACTTTTTAATTAACGAGGATAGACTTTTTAATTTAACGAGGACAGACTTTAATTAACGAGGATAATTTTTTTAATTAACGAGGATACTTTTTTAATTAACGAGGATAGACTTTTTAATTAACGAGGATAGACTTTTTAATTAACGAGGATAGACTTTTTAATTTAACGGGGATACACTTTTTTTTAATTTAACGAGGACAGACTTTTTAATTTAACCTGGATAGACGTTTCCATTTTTTCTCATCACTTCTCGCTTATTACTCGAGAACGCCTTATTCGATCAGTATAAAACAAACAGGACTATTAGCGTGCCTGGATGCCCTCTGCACTATTATTATTATTATTATTATTATGATTACAGTCAAGAATCTTTTATCCGAAATTCCAAAATCCGAAAGTTTTTTGAGAACCGACATGTTTGTTGTCAACAATAATACAGTGTGTTTTGTGCTCTGTGGTGTGAAGATATTGTTGAAAATGTCGAAAGGGCCTATGGGTAATAGTGAAAATAAAAAAAAAGAGGAGAAGAATTTATGTTTATCTATATCACGGAGAGTCAAAGAGGTTATACTACATATTATCATACATAGTAGCATATGCGTAAATTACCTAGGATAACCCATAAATGTCAAAGTGACATATTTCCATGAAACAAGCAAAAATCTATCATAGCGAACTGAATCTTGAAGGTAACAGTGAATATTCAGTAGCTGGTTACAAAACTAAGATAAGGCACGGCATTAAATATTGAAAGACTAGTGGTCATAAAGCATCTTGTGATCACGAAGCCTAAAACGAACTTAAACGCGCTGAATTTGCATTGAAACTGCACTAAAAAAAAAGCCCCATTATACAGATGATTATTCTAGATGTACAGAATCCCAATCCTGAGCTTGAAAGATTCCTATATCCAGAACTGTCAGCAAAATATTTTTTTTTTTTTTTTGCATTTAACTTAAATAGTCAACTATTCGTAATGAATAATTTTCAGCAATAAACGAAGGTACACTTATTTCTGTTTTTTCTTACATCATCGCTTAGTTTTCAAAGTGAAGCATTATCTTGTCTTTGTGTACTGAATGGTTCTTCAGTTATTTTTGTCTTTCAATGTCAGTCAATTTAGTTACAATTGAACATTTGCAGGACACTGTCCCTGATAGTGCTATCACAGTCTTGATGCTTCATGTGTCTACTGCCAGGACTGCATATTGATTTGTGATGGGGGTTTTTCATGCTTTTTAAAAATATTTCATGTTTATGTTTTTAAATATATTGATTTTACTACTTAATAAGAGCACATTTGTGGTGGAACACGACCAAAACAAACCAGCGGTGTGCAAATGGCGGCTTTTGTGTATTACTACTGCGTACCACAATTTTGCTTTCGTTTGTTTACGTCTGATAATGTTCCCTTAATATCAGGATGGTTTGAGGTGAGTACAAATACATATTATTGCCGGGTGGTTGGTTGGTAAACAAGCGAATTAGCCTATCAACGACCCCCAATGGAAATTAGTCACTTTGACTTTTTTGGGTTATCCTAGGTAATTTACACATATATTACTATGTATGATTTATGTAGTTGTATTTATGTGCACCTGTAGCTAAATAAACTTACGATACTACCCGTAGTCTAGGAGACCCTCTCCTGGTTTACCTTGCCTACAGCGGCTAAGCGCCTATGAATTTTTACGATTATTTATGATTTTGTTATTTATTCATCATTTTATACAAATTAGTTTACACGATTTATTACTGGGTAATAAACAGGAGCATAGATTACTGTCTAGTATAAAAACACTTCTCTAGGCTTAGGTTGAGGCCTATGAACAACGTAATCTTCGGTATCTTCCTTTTGTAAGTTTTTTTTTTTTTTTTTTGGTATAGAATCTGTACAGTACAGAACCATGTTTAGACTTGGGTCCCATCCCCAAGCTGTCTCATTTTATAGTTGCAAATATACAAATATTTAAAAATCCGAAATCTGAAACACTTCCGGTCCCAAGCATTTCGGATAAAGGATTGTCAAATTGTATTATTATTATTATTATTATTATTATTATTATTATTAATCCATTCCAGGATTTTATTAGCATGTGATAGGTGGAGACAGGCTCCTCCTCCTCAGAAGGTTGGTATATTTTATGGTATAGTATTATTTTATTGCATTATTTTGCCTTGATGCTGGTGAAGTGCTCTTGATCCAAGGTGTTGGGCTTATCTTCCTCTTTCCTGAAGCCAGTTTGAACACACAACCCGCACAAAGGACACTGAAAGTTATGACGACGTTTCGGTCCGACTTGGACCTTGTGACGAGTTTAATGGTCCAAGTCGGACCGAAATGTCGTCATGTGTTGTGTGTGCGAGTTATTTGTCTATTGTTCCACTCACGATATTCTGCCTTCTTATTCTTTATCGAACCTGAATGCCTTCCATTACACAAGAGCTGAATGACTCCTACTAGTTTAGCACTTTTACCGCGATTAAAATAAAACAATTGTTAACAACAATCATTAATGGGTGATTCATCTTATGGAATAGACGAAAAAATTCTTGTCTTTTGGCTATGTAGGTGAACATTTGGTTGAATTTTGTGCAATAACTGGAGAATGACTCTTCTGGTCGGTTTGAATCTTTTAGTGATCATGTGTTTACCTCAATGGAAGCTTTGCCTTGATTTTTAGGCTGTGTAAGTTTTGATGTGCCAATTTTATTAATCAATTTGGTTTCTGTGAAGTATTTGAAGAATGTCTCTTCTGATCAGAAATAAATGACAGTGTTTGACTGGTCAGTCCCTCAGCTGAGGGACTGACCACCTCAAAACTACGTCTTCAAAGGTGATGGACTGATTACATTGTCTTCACATCAATACTGCTTCCACTAACTCTTCTGTACTCGATTGAAGAAGCCTACTGTGTAGGCGAAAAGTTTCGGAATAGATATACCTAAATGTTGCACATGTGCGTACTTATCAATGGTATTGTATACCATGTTCCTATTCACTTCCATCTATATAAACTTTAGCCCCTGGAAAGTTTTTCAGTGGATTTGCGATAATCAGTTTAGTGCCCTGACAACTGATGTTAATTTATGGTCATCGTGTGAACTATGTTAACAATAAATTTCAGACATTCTTATGGAAAGTTTTACTTTATATATGGGTGATTTTTTTTTAAAGTAAATAACCAAAGAATACAGTGTGACTGTGTGACACAGGTAACATGTCAGTGTGGATGCAATGTGACAGTGACACAGGTAACAAGTCAGTGTGGATACGAGGATCCTACTACCCACCACAGTGAAGGGAAAAAATGAACACGTTTCGGAACACAGTTTCGCTCTGCGTAGAGTGTTATCAAATCATTGTTTTACTTGACGGAGCGAAACGTTGTCCCGGTCAAATCATCGTCTGCAGCGTATCTTTCGTTCATGTCAGTGTGAATATACGAAAATAAAGTGTGACAATGTTTTGCTCGATATGTGAAAAAATAAGTCTTTGTAAGATATTCGAAATATTGTTGAGTATTAGATACTTTTAACATCAGTTGTAAAGTTATACAATTGAATCTTAAACTTCAATCCTCTTCTCTTATACCTTCTTCTTTACATCACTTATACTGTTTCAGGTATCCATGTTTTTGTTTTCTTTACATCACAGTTTCAGGTTTTATTTTTTCTTCTTTACATCACTTATACTGTTTCAGATAACTATGTTTTTAATTGTTTTCTTTACATCACTTATACTGTTTCAAGTAACTATGTTTTTCTTTGTTTTCTTTACATCACTTATAATGTTCCTGGCATCTATGTTTTTCGTTGTTTCTTTACATCAATTATATTGTTTTAGGTATCTATTTTTTCTTTACATCACTTACACTGTTTCTGATGTCTGTTTTCCTTTGTTTTCTTTACATAACTTATACTGTTTCAGGTATCTATTTTTTTGTTTTCTTTACATCACTTACACTGTATCAGGTATCTATTTTTTTCTTTACATCACTTATACTGTTCCTGGCATCTATGTTTTTCGTTGTTTCTTTACATCAATTATACTGTTTTAGGTATCTATTTTTTCTTTACATCACTTATACTGTTTCAGGTATCTATGTTTTTCTTTGTTTACTTTACATCACTTATAATGTTCCTGGCATCTATGTTTTTCTCCTATGTATTTCGTTTTGTTTTGGGATCTTCAGGAATAGACTAAACGCGGGTGTTCACGAGTCTGTGATTGTCCCGTGTAAGACAGTTATTATTCGTGAGGCGCTAAACCCGCGTGTATCATTCAGCCCAAGGAGTGGTGGTTTATTATCATAATCAAAAACCAAGCGCTAAACCCACGAGGGCCATACAGCGCTGAAGGAGTGGTGGAGGCTCGATTTTCCGCTCGTCAAGTGAGAAAAAACACGCTAGGCTTCTTGTTCTTCCTTGCTTGACGACAACACACACTCTTGACAGACGGAGATAACCATTACATTGTTATCACGCACTCAGACGATATCGTCAAAATAAACAGTGATGTAATTAAAAATAGATGATTTTTTACACCGTTAAATTTCTAGGCTAGGAGCTGTTATGCTACCACAGCTTATTTACAGGCTAGGAGCTGTTATCCTACCATAGCGTATTTACAGGCTAGGAGCTGTTATCCTTCTTCAGCTTATTTACAGGCTAGGAGCTGTTATCCTTCTTCAGCTTATTTACAGGCTAGGAGCTGTTATCCTTCTTCAGCTTATTTACAGGCTAGGAGCTGTTATCCTTCTTCAGCTTATTTACAGGCTAGGAGCGTTATCCTTCTTCAGCTTATTTACAGGCTAGGAGCTGTTATCCTTCTTCAGCTTATTTACAGGCTAGGAGCTGTTATCCTTCTTCAGCTTATTTACAGGCTAGGAGCTGTTATCCTTCTTCAGCTTATTTACAGGCTAGAGCTGTTATCCTTCTTCAGCTTATTTACAGGCTAGGAGCTGTTATCCTTCTTCAGCTTATTTACAGGCTAGGAGCTGTTATCCTTCTTCAGCTTATTTCAGGCTAGGAGCTGTTATCCTACCATAGCTTATTTACAGGCTAGGAGCTGTTATCCTTCTTCAGCTTATTTACAGGCTAGGAGCTGTTATCCTTCTTCAGCTTATTTACAGGCTAGGAGCTGTTATCCTTCTTCAGCTTATTTACAGGCTAGGAGCTGTTATCCTTCTTCAGCTTATTTACAGGCTAGGAGCTGTTATCCTTCTTCAGCTTATTTACAGGCTAGGAGCTGTTATCCTTCTTCAGCTTATTTACAGGCTAGGAGCTGTTATCCTTCTTCAGCTTATTTACAGGCTAGGAGCTGTTATCCTTCTTCAGCTTATTTACAGGCTAGGAGCTGTTATCCTTCTTCAGCTTATTTACAGGCTAGGAGCTGTTATCCTTCTTCAGCTTATTTACAGGCTAGGAGATGTTATCCTTAAGAAGCTTATTTACAGGCTAGGAGCTGTTATCCTACCTCAGCTTATTTCAAAACATAGCCCTAAGGTATATTATCATCCCCCTTCCCCAGGATGCTACCCACGACAGTTGACTAACACCCACACACCTGTTTACTGCTAGATGAACAGGGGCAAAAGTTGTCACACACACACACACACACACACACACACACACACACACACACACACACACACACACACACACACACACACACACACTTGAAATCTTGAGAAACTCGTATATGCTACACTGGCAAACTATAAAAATAGTTTTCAAATGAATGGTCGGTGAAATGTTAAGAAAGTTGTTTATAACTTATTTTAGGCCAAGATTGTAATATGCAGCATATCCAAGTTAGAAAATGGTCAGAGAAGACCTACAAAATGTCTGCCGGAGCTGAGCAACATGAACTAGGACGAAAGGTTGAAAATATTAAAGTTGGCCAAGTTGACTGACAGCAGGAAGTGAGAGCAGACGTGATAAACATATACAAGGTCTTGAAAGTACACAAATAACCCACACATAGGAGAGAGAGGAGCTTACGACGACGTTTCGGTCCGACTTGGACCATTTAGAAAGTCACACTGACACAAAAGAGTGAGGGAACCAGTAAGGTCTTGAAAGAACATGGAAAAAGTAGATGAAGAATTTCTTAGTAGCTACAACGGGGATAACAAGAGGCCACAGTTGCGAATTGAGGAAAAGAGTGGAGTGAAAAGGATAATAGAATTTTTTTCTTCCCACATAGAGGTTGACCAGTGGGCTGCATTAAAAGAGGAATTAATGAGTGTTGGAACCAATGGAAATTTTGAAAAGCTATAGGATCAACAGAGTATGGAAGGCGAGGCACCAGGAGCATAACACTGTTACTGTAACTACAAATAGGTAATTACAAATATGTAAATACATATATACACACATAAGTTGTACATAAATGGTACACAGTACCGACAAGATGAAGAATTAGACAGTTTGCAACATCTGGGTATCTTTATTTGCAGACATTGCGCCATCCCGTGGCTTTATCAATATAATACAAGGATATAATGTGAAGAAATATATACAAAAGATGAGGTAATCAGTCTCTCAGCCTTATAGTTGGTGAAGAGCACCGTAGTCATGAAGGAACTCAGCTCCTTCAAGACGACGGTGCTCTTCACCAACTCCAAGGCTGAGGGAATGATTACCTCATATTTTATATATAATTCTTCACATTATGTCCTTATATTGTACTGATAAAGCCACTGATTGGCGAAATGTCTACAAATAAAGATACCCAGATGTTGCACACGTGTCTAATTCTTCACACACACACCAGTACACCTCCCATAAGTCGTGATCTTACGCTCTACACATTATTATTATTATTATTATTATTATTTTCTCGTGGTCAAATATTGCTTGGGAAGCGGGAGGTAATTATCTCTCATGAAATTAAGGGGAGTAGCTCCAGTTCCCTGGATGTTGAGGTCTTGGTCATCATCCCAGGACAGATACATATTCCTTCCCTCCTTGAAGCTGACATCCATCCCAAGAATCCCAGTCTACTACAATATTTTGAGTTAAGAGGACACGTGGAGGTTAAGAGGACACTTGGAAGAAGATACATGGAAGTTAAGAGGATACGTGGCAGTTAAGAGAACATTTGGAAGAAGACACGTGGAAGAGGATACGTGGAAGTTGGTGAACTAAACCTGCTGGTGTGTACTGTGTTGATATACTAGAGACATCAGTGACTTCAAACTAGTACCTTTCATAGTTTTAGTCACTGAGTCTAAAACTTAACTAACCTAGCCTAACCTTACCTAAGCTACCCTAACCTTATCTATTTTAACTTTAGACAACTTTATTACCTGTCACCTGCCTAGCATAGGCCAGTAGGCCTTCTGCGGTGCTCTGTTCTAGAGTTACTCGTGTGAACGGTAGTCATTACAGCTGCCAGGTACACTGTAACTATTTGCCAGGTACACTGTAACTATCTACCAGATACACTAACTATCTACCAGATACACTGTAACTATCTACCAGATACACTAACTATCTACCAGATACACTGTAACTATCTACCAGATACACTGTAACTATCTACCAGATACACTGTAACTATCTACCAGATACACTGTAACTATCTACCAGATACACTGTAACTGTCAGGTACACTGTAACTGTCAGATACAATGTAACTATCTACCAGGTACAATGTACTGACCCATGCGAGGCAAGTCCAATTCTCCCACCGACTTAAGCCAATGCCTTGACCTAGTCAGGTCAGTCACATTCACTTAAGGGAGGAGTCAGGTATACTATAACTATCTGCCAGGTACACTCTAATTGTCTGCCAGATACGCTGTAACTATCTGTGAGGTACACTGTAACTACCAGATACACTGTAACTATCTGCCAGGTACACTGTTTACCTGGAGAGTGTTCCAGGGGTCAACGCCTCTGCGGCCCGGTCTGTGACCAGGCATCAGGTTGGATCAGAGCCTGATCAACCAGGTTGTTACTGCTGGCCGCACGCAGTCCAACGTACGAACCACAGCCTGGCTGGTCAGGCACCGACTTTAGGTGCCTGTCCAGTGCCTGCTTGAAGACAGCCTGGGGTCTATTGGTAATCCCCCTTATGTATGCTGGGAGGCAGTTGAACAGTCTTGGGCCCCTGACACTTATTGTGTTGTCTCTCAACGTGCTAGTGGCACCCCTGCTTTTTATTGGGGGGATGTTACATCGTCTGCCGAGTCTTTTGCTTTCGTAGGGAGTGACACTCGTACGCAAGTTTGGTACTTATCTTCGCTGATGACACGAAGATAGGTAGGATAATCGATTCAGACGTAGATGTCAGTGAACTACAGGAGGATTTAGACAAACTCAATTCCTGGTCAGAAAATGGCAGATGCAGTTCAATGTAGATAAATGCAAAGTTCTAAAGCTCGGAGTGTCCATAACCCAAGCACTTATAAGTTAAATAACGTAGAACTTAGCCATACAGATTGCGAGAAGGACTTGGGGTGATGGTAGCAGCAACCTTAAACCAAGACAGCAATGCCTAAGCGTACGTAATAAGGCAAATAGATTACTGGGATTTATATCAAGAAGTGTTAGCAACAGAAGTCCAGACGTTATATTACAGCTTTATACATCATTAGTAAGGCCTCACCTAGATTACGCAGCTCAGTTCTGGTCTCCATATTACAGAATGGACATAAATTGTTAGAAAACATTCAGCGTAGAATGACTAAATTAATACATAGCATTAGAAATCTTCCTTAGAAGAAAGATTGAAGACCCTTAAATTACATTCACTTGTTAGACGTAGAATGAGGGAGACATGATCGAGGTATACAAGTGGAAAAGGGTATTAACAAAGGGATATAAATAAGGTCTTGAGGGTATCTCTCCAAGAGAGAACCCGCAATAATGGATTCAAGTTAGATAAGTTTAGATTTAGAAAGGATATAGGAAAGTATTGGTTTGGAAATAGGGTAGTTGATGAATGGAACAGTCTGCCTAGTAGGGTTATTGAAGCAAGGACCTTGGGTAGTTTTAAATTTAGGTTGGATAAATTCATGAGTGAAAGGGTTGGATTTGAGGGAATTGCACATGAGTAAATAAAATTATCAAAGCTTATTTTTTGGGTAGCATTGAAAATTAGGTTGAACAAATATTCTGTTGGTGGGATGGAATGTGAAGGACCTGCCTAGAATGGGCCAACAGGCCTGCTGCAGTGTTCCTCCTTTCTTATGTTCTTATGTTATGTTCTAGGATTTTCCAAGTGTATATAATAATGTATCTCTTCCACCTGCGTTCCAGGGAGTACAGGTTCGGGAACTTCAAGCGTTCCCAGTAATTGAGGTGGTTTATCACAGTTATGCGTGCCGTGAAGGTTCTCTGTACATTTTCTAGGTCAGCAATTTCACCTGCCTTGAAAGGTGCAGTTAGTGTGCAGCAATATTCCAGCCTAGATAGAACAATTATATGCCAGATACACTATCTACCAGGTACACTGTAACTATCTGCCAGATGCATTGCAACTATCTGTCAGACACACTGTATCCTCCAGGTACACTGTAACTATCCTCCAGGTACACTGCAACTGCCAGGTACACTGCAACTGCCAGGTACACTGCAACTGCCAGGTACACTGCAACTGCCAGGTACACTGCAACTGCCAGGTACACTGTAACTATCTGCCAGGTACACTGTAACTATCTGCCAGGTACACTAGCTCTCTGTCTCGTACACTGTAACTATCTGCCTGGTACACTGTAACTATCTGTCAAGTACACTGTAACTATCTGCCAAGTACACTGTAACTGCCTGCCAGGTACACTGTAACTGCCAGCCATGTACACTGTAACTGCCTGCCAGGTGCACTGTAACTGCCTGCCAGGTGCACTGTAACTGCCTGCCAGGTACACTATCTCTCGTTCATACCCTAACTTCTTAAGAAGCAGAATCTTTATCAAAGATTTACACCTGAGTTCATAACTAAGTTAATAACTTTGCCATCTTAGTGCAGCAGACTGACACACTCTGGCTGTCAGACAACACTATTAGTGTAGCAGTGACACACTGGCTGTCAGACATAAGAACATAAGAACATAAGAAAGGAGGAACACTGCAGCAGGCCTGTTGGCCCATACTAGGCAGGTCCTTCACAATCCGTCCCACTAACAGAATATTTGCTCAACCCAATCTTCAATGCTACCCAAGAAATAAGCTTTGACAATTCTACCCACTCATGCGCGAGTCCCACTCAAATCCAACCCCTCTCACTCATGAATTTATCCAACCTAAATTTGAAACTACCCAAGGTCCTAGCTTCAATAACCCTACTAGGCAGACTGTTCCACTCATCAACTACCCTATTTCCAAACCAATACTTTCCTATATCCTTTCTAAATCTAAACTTATCTAACTTGAATCCATTATTCAGGGTCTCTCTTGGAGAGATACCCTCAAGACCTTATTTATATCCCCTTTGTTAATATCCATTTTCCACTTGTATACCTCGATCATGTCTCCTCATTCTACGTCTTACAAGTGAATGTAATTTTAGGGTTTTCAATCTTTCTTCGTAAGGAAGATTTCTAATGCTATGTATTAATTTAGTCATTCTACGCTGAATGTTTTCTAACGAATTTATGTCCATTCTGTAATATGGAGACCAGAACTGAGCTGCGTAATCTAGGTGAGGCCTTACTAATGATGTATAAAGCTGTAATATAACCTCTGGACTTCTGTTGCTAACACTTCTTGATATAAACCCAGTAATCTATTTGCCTTATTACGTACGCTTAGGCATTGCTGTCTTGGTTTAAGGTTGCTGCTTACCATCACCCCCAAGTCCTTCTCGCAATCTGTATGGCTAAGTTCTACGTTATTTAACTTATAAGTGCTTGGGTTATGGACACTCCGAGCTTCAGAACCTTGCATTTATCTACATTGAACTGCATCTGCCACTTTTCTGACCACGAATTAAGTTTGTCTAAATCTTCCTGAAGTTCTATGACATCTATGTTTGAATCAATTATCCTACCTATCTTCGTGTCGTCGGCGAATTTGCTCATATCACTAGTAATTCCCTCATCAAGGTCATTGATATATATAAATAACAATGGGCCTAAGACTGATCCCTGTGAACACCACTTGTTACAAGTCCCCATTCGGATTTAACCCCATTTATGCACACTCTCTGCTTCCTATTGGTGAGCCATGACTCGATCCATGACAGCACTTTTCCCCAATGCCATGAGCTGCCACTTTCTTTAACAGTCTCTGTGCGGTACTCTATCAAAAGCCTTACTAAAGTCTAAATATACAATATCGAATTCTTTATCGTGATCAACAGCCTCAAAGCTTTACTGAAGAAGGTTAATAAATTAGATAGGCAGGAACGGCCCTCGTGAATCCATGCTGGGTATCATTAATCAAATTATGGTTATCTAGATGGCTTCTAATAATATCAGCTATAATTGACTCTAGTAATTTGCCTACAATTGAGGTCAGGCTTATTGGGCGGTAGTTAGATGGTAGTGACTTGTCCCCTGCTTTAAAAATAGGAATTACATTAGCCATCTTCCACATATCAGACACTACACCTGTTTGAAGAGATAAATTAAAAATGTTAGATATTGGTTCACAGAGTTCCATTTTGCATTCCTTAAGAACCCTTGCAAAAAGTTCATCAGGACCCGGCGATTTATTTTGTTTCAGTCGGTCCAGCTGTTTCATAATCATTTCGCTAGTGACTGTGATATTACATAATTTATCTTCTTCTGGGCCTCTGTAAAAATTAATTACTGGGATATTATTAATGTCTTCCTGTGTGAAAACCGAGAGAAAATAATTATTAAAAATAGAGCACATATCATTCTCCTTGTCAGTAAGATGCCCAAAGTTATTTTTAAGGGACCTATCTTACCCCTAACTTTTGTTCTATAAACCTGAAAAACTTAAAAGAGTATCACTCTCCTACACTGCTAAAAGAGTGTAGCAGAATGATACTCTGGCTGTCAACAACACTACTACTAGAATGCAGCAGTGATACGATGGCTGTCAGACAATACTACTACCAGAGTGCAGCAGAGTGACACTGTCAGAAAACACTAATACAAGAGTGCAGCAGAGTGATACTCTGGCTGTCAGACTGGTTACATAATTTTCATTTCACTGCTGCCTCTGTATTTGACTGAAGAAGCCTACTGTGTATGTGAAACCTTTCATCAATAAAGATACCCAACTGTTGCACATCTGTCTTAATCATCAAGACGAGTACCTTTTTTAACAAGGTTCAAGGAAGTGGTACTCAACTTATCCTCGTCATATCTTCATCAAAGACTAAGATATTGACAAGCAAACAACATACCTCGCCCATCTGTCTGCAGGGTGAAAACATCAGCTACGATCAATCTTACAGATGGTAGTACAGTAGACCTGGGCAGCAGTGACCGCTGGCTCGCCGCTCCCGGACTTACTGCTCTGAGTTGTACCAAGAAATGTAAGCCAATGTTGATACATGGGTTAAGCCAGGGGACACGTGGGAGCGGCAGTAGGTACCAAGGTGAAGCCAGGGGACACGTGGGAGTGGCAGTAGGTACTGAGGTGAAGCCAGGGGACACGTGGGAGCGGCAGTAGGTACTGAGGTGAAGCCTGGGTACACGTGGGAGCGACAGTAGATACTGAGGTGAAGCCAGGAGACACGTGGGAGCGGCAATAGGTACTGAGGTGAAGCCAGGAGACACGTGGGAGCGACAGCAGGTACTCAGGTGAAGGAGTAAATCCAGGGGAACACCTGAGAGCAGCTACCTGCTGCTGTAGCTACCAACGTGACAACAGTGAGGCGTCTGTACAGAGTATCAGAGGGAGCCAAGCAACGTGTGCTGAAGGTCGACCTTGGGATATAACTTCTCACGGTTGGAGATGGTATGGAGTTACCACGGTACCATCACTGATGGCTCACACTTCAGAGATAGGAGGGAGTTACAATGGGGCAGTTACAAACCTTGCCAGTTAGTAACTCTGGTAGTTCTCACAGCCAAAAATTTGTTTACATTTTCTAGCCACTTTGTCTCAGACAAGCCACTGTCTTTCTCAGACAAGCCACTGTCTTTCTCAGACAAGCCACTGTCTTTCTCAGACAAGCCGCTGTCTTTCTCAGACAAGCCGCTGTCTTTCTCAGACAAGCCGCTGTCTTTCTCAGACAAGCCACTGTCTTTCTGACAACGCTCAGACAAGCCACTGTTTAATGTCTTTCTGTTTTTAGACAAGCCGCTGTCTTTCTCCCCTCCTCAGACAAGCCACTGTCTTTCTCAGACAAGCCACGTCTTTCCAGACAACGCTGTCTTTCTCAGACAAGCCACTGTCTTTCTCAGACAAGCCACTGTCTTTCTCAGACAAGCCACTGTCTTTCTCAGACAAGCCACTGTCTTTCTCAGACAAGCCACTGTCTTTCTCAGACAAGCCACTGTCTTTCTCAGACAAGCCACTGTCTTTCTCAGACAAGCCACTGTCTGTTCCAGACATAGACCTAGAAATAAACCTGTCAATTATACATCCAAACTCACTTTTCTTTTGTCGTAGTGTTTCAATTAATTAATATACACAAAACTCTGCTTAACTATTGCAGGTAACTTAAGATTATAAAACTAAGAACTGGAGTACTGGTTAGGTTTAAAGCCTACCGACTGCACGAGGGTTATTAAGCCTTCATTCCAGTGTACACCACAATCAAGAATACTAAATTTAATATCTTCAAAAAGAGTTATTCAAGTCAACTCTGGGTTCATATACACTGAAATATACTGTACCTGTATCTCTCATCTGTAAATCAAGGTTTGATCTGCACATAGAATTTTTCACGGCAGTAAGTGGTAAACAAAGTTCCTACAATGTAGTAAGTGGTAAACAAAGTTCCTACAATGTAGTAAGTGGTAAACAAAGTTCCTACAATGTAGTAAGTGGTAAACAAAGTTCCTACAATGTAGTAAGTGGTAAACAAAGTTCCTACAATGTAGTAAGTGGTAAACAAAGTTCCTACAATGTAGTAAGTGGTAAACAAAGTTCCTACAATGTAGTAAGTGGTAAACAAAGTTCCTACAATGTAGTAAGTGGTAAACAAAGTTCCTACAATGTAGTAAGTGGTAAACAAAGTTCCTACAATGTAGTAAGTGGTAAACAAAGTTCCTACAATGTAGTAAGTGGTATTAACAAAGTTTTCCTACAATGTAGTAAGTGGTAAACAAAGTTCCTACAATTGTAGTAAGTGGTAAACAAAGTTCCTACAATGTAGTAAGTGGTAAACAAAGTTCCTACAATGTAGTAAGTGGTAAACAAAGTTCCTACAGTGTAGTAAGTGGTAAACAAAGTTCCTACAGTGTAGTAAGTGGTAAACAAAGTTCCTACAATGTAGTAAGTGGTAAACAAAGTTCCTACAGTGTAGTAAGTGGTAAACAAAGTTCCTACAGTGTAGTAAGTGGTAAACAAAGTTCCTACAGTGTAGTAAGTGGTAAACAAAGTTCCTACAGTGTAGTAAGTGGTAAACAAAGTTCCTACAGTAATTCGTAAAGAGCAAACTGAGTTGTTGATGCTCGGGGGAATAAAGCAGCTTCGTGTATAATAGAACCTAACACCTCATCAGAGGTCTCTGGTGAAGCTGGTCTTGTGTGGTCCCGACACTGTGTGGTCCCAACACTGTGTGGTCCCAACACTGTGTGTGTGTGGTCCCAACACTGTGTGTGTGGTCCCAACACTGTGTGTGTGTGGTCCCAACACTGTGTGTGTGGTCCCAACACTGTGTGTGTGGTCCCAACACTGTGTGTGGTCCCAACACTGTGTGTGGTCCCAACACTGTGTGTGGTCCCAACACTGTGTGTGGTCCCAACACTGTGTGTGTGGTCCCAACACTGTGTGTGTGGTCCCAACACTGTGTGTGTGGTCCCAACACTGTGTGGTCCCAACACTGTGTGTGGTCCCAACACTGTGTGTCCAACACTGTGTGTGTCCCAACACTGTGTGTGTGGACCCAACACTGTGTGTGTGGTCCCAACACTGTGTGTGTGGTCCCAACACTGTGTGTGTGTGGTCCCAACACTGTGTGTGTGTGGTCCCAACACTGTGTGTGTGGTCCCAACACTGTGTGTGTGGTCCCAACACTGTGTGTGTGTGGTCCCAACACTGTGTGTGTGTGGTCCCAACACTGTGTGTGTGTGGTCCCAACACTGTGTGTGTGTGTGGTCCCAACACTGTGTGTGTGGTCCCAACACTGTGTGTGTGTGGTCCCAACACTGTGTGTGTGGTCCCAACACTGTGTGTGTGGTCCCAACACTGTGTGTGTGGTCCCAACACTGTGTGTGTGTCCCAACACTGTGTGTGTGGTCCCAACACTGTGTGTGTGTGGTCCCAACACTGTGTGTGTGTGGTCCCATCACTGTGTGTGTGTGGTCCCAACACTGTGTGTGTGGTCCCAACACTGTGTGTGTGTGTGGTCCCAACACTGTGTGTGTGGTCCCAACACTGTGTGTGGTCCCAACACTGTGTGTGTGTGTGGTCCCAACACTGTGTGTGTGTGTGTGGTCCCAACACTGTGTGTGTGTGTGGTCCCAACACTGTGTGTGTGTGTGGTCCCAACACTGTGTGTGTGTGTGGTCCCAACAGTGTGTGTGGTCCCAACACTGTGTGTGGTCCCAACACTGTGTGTGTGGTCCCAACACTGTGTGTGTGGACCCAACACTGTGTGTGTGGTTCCAACACTGTGTGTGTGGTCCCAACACTGTGTGTGGACCCAACACTGTGTGTGTGGTCCCAACACTGTGTGTGTGGTCCCAACACTGTGTGTGTGGACCCAACACTGTGTATGTGTGGTCCCAACACTGTGTGTGTGGACCCAACACTGTGTGTGTGGTCCCAACACTTTGTGGTCCCAACACTGCGTTTGGTCCTAATACTGTGTGGTAACAACACTGTGTGTGGTGCCAACACTGTGTATGGTGCTAACACTGAGTGTGTGTGGTCCCAACAGTGTGGTCCTAACACTGTGTGGTGCCAACACTGTGTGGTGCCAACACTGTGTGGTGCCAACACTGTGTGTGGTGCCAACACTGTGTGGTGCCAACACTGTGTGGTGCCAACACTGTGTGGTGCCAACACTGTGTGTGGTGCCAACAGTGTGTGGTCCTAGCACTGTGTATAGTCCTAACACTGTGTGGTGCCAACACTGCATGTGGTGCCAACTCTGTGTGTGGTGCCAACACTGCATGTGGTGCCAACTCTGTGTGTGGTGCCAACATTGTGTGTGGTGCCATCACTGTGTGTGGTGCTAACACTGTGTGTGGTGCCAACACTGCATGTGGTGCCAATGCTGTGTGGTGCCAACACTGCATGTAGTGCCAACACTGTGTGTGGTGCCAACACTGTGTGTGGTGCCAACACTGTGTGTGGGGCCAACACTGCGTGTGGAGATGTATTGCACCAGCAGAGTATCAGGCAGGCCTACACACACATCAACAACGTGCTTGAGGTCTGCCAAAGAGGCATTTCCTGAAGTGTAAAAGAGAAAAATACCTTGCTTATGATGGTAAGGTAGTAGGAGAAGCTGTATTAACATTACGTAGGCATTGTGACCTTAGAACTAGAGCTTTGCCATGAGACATGCGGAAGTGTGATATGAAACACATAGGCAGTATTAGAATATTTTAAAGAGGAAACATTTCGCCATGAATGGCTTCCTCAGTCCTAAAGTCATATCTTACCCTTGCGGATGATGTGAAATTATTTTTTGCGATCAACAGTTTAGGGCACGGTCACTGGCTCATGAACTCTCCACACGTGACTCATTGTGAAAGGGGAAAGGGGGGAAGAGACACCCTTATGAAAACAGGTCCAAGTCTCTTGCCCCTGATGAAGCAGTGGAAGAGGCTAAAATAACAGCCATGTCGGTTTCGACACTGTTCTATGAAGATTAAGACATGTGTAACAGTTGGGTATCTTTATTGATGAAACGTTTCGCCTACACAGTAGGCTTCTTCAGTCAAATACAAAGGGAACAGTAGTAATTAAATAAAGATGACGTAATCAGTCCATCAACCTTGGAGTAAAAGTAATTGAGGTGGTCAGTCCCTCAGCCTGGAAAAGAGTTCAGTTCCATGTTCTGCCACGATATGACGCTGGAGCATGAGAACGGGGTCTTAAACACTCAGGCTTCAGCTTCAAATCGTTGCAGACCATGGAGCTGAACTCTTCTTCAGGCTGAGGGACTGACCACCTCAGATACTATTTATCCAAGGTTGATGGACTGATTACATCATCTTCATTTCACTACTACACCTGCTACCTCTGTATTTGATGAAGAAGCCTACTGTGTAGGCGAAACGTTTTAACGTTGTGTTGTAGAGGTGTGAGCACAGCTCAGACCTCTACAACACAATTGTCCTCAAGTTATACCATGAATTAAGGAAAGATCCTGGACTTCACCTTACGAAACAGACAAAGCAAATGCGATAGTAATTATGGACAAGGCAGATTATAGTGGAAACATAAACATGTTATTAGAAAACGGGGGAACTTATGTGCCCTTCAGGGTCCCTAATCCCGGGGGCCCTGAAGTCACTTTAGTCCACGCTGCTTAAAAATTTTGGGCCTACTCTATGGGAAGGGGCTTTTAAAAAATAATAATATTGATAATATAGTTATTAAAAAATCGCTAACAAGCGATACAAAATGCAAAACAACCACGCGGGGAGTTGGATGATAGCTCTAGGCCTTTCGTGTTGCAATAAATACATCATCAGGAGCTTGCAATGTTGCTGAAAAGAGGAGGTTCAAGCAAACACGATCACAGGAAGCGCCCTTGTAGGCTAGCCGTTGCTGGTTGCGAAGGGACCCCCCGTAACAGTTCTAATTTCAGGGACCCAAAAATGTTACTAGGCTAATGGTAATTCCAATGTTTCTGATACATGCCGTAACTTAAGAATATCAGAGCCTTGTCATGCATGTTCAAACCTTCCCAAATTATCTTACACGGCCAACATTTTTGTACATGTGTTCGAGCGCCACACTAACTCGACTCTCTAAGCATCATGTAACCCGCTAACCTGTAGTTGGAGAGTCCAAGCTGGCGCTGAGGAGAAGTCTGCCTAAAGAGTAATGAATGTGACAAGAAGTGGGACTTCTCACAGTTGCTCTTTGCTGACGAAACTGTTATTTTGGGAGAATCTGAAGAGAAGTTGCAAAGGTTTGTGGAAGAGCTAGGGAGGATATGCAGAAGGATAATAACGGTCAATATAGAGAAGACCTAGGCCCTAACAGATTAAAGTTTAGACTGGAAGGAAGAAGAATGGAGAAATTGCATGTGTCAACACTACAGTGAGGAGGATTCCAAAGGCAGTGGAGATTTATGTTCGAGAGAAATGTGGGGAGTGAAAATGAGGAAAACAGAAATTAGACAATGGTGTGGGGTTATCAAATGTATAATTCAGAGGAAAGAGGAGTTGTTGATGTGATTTAATCATTTAGAGAAGATGGAATAGAACAGATTGAGTAAGAATGTGTATAAATCTGGGGTGGACAGAAGGAATGGTATGAGTCGTACCATGGAGAATTGGAGGAAGTGGGATGGGGTGAAGGAAGCTATGAGCACCCAGCAGGCACGTGTGTGCCTATAGATAGCAATGAGTGAGGACAAGTGATTTTAGAGTTTGACGTGTTGAAGGAGTGTGAGCAACGTCTCAAATATGATGAGATTTGGGGAAACTGCTTAGCTAAACTTGATTCTTGAAGATGTGGAAGTACAATGCCTGCACTCTGAAGAGGGCAAGAGTGGGGATGTTACAGTACGGAGGGTCATTGGAACAATGATATCTGCGCACTTATGACAAGGCAGCTGCTGAACGAATAATGGTAAATGTGTTTCCCTCTTTGGGTCATAAAAATAATTTGGGTCATATTGTCGCAGGAAAGTTAAGAGGGCTGGGGTTGTTCGATACAAGGGACACATCGCACCACACACCAGAAATGTAGAGAGAAACCTTAAGGAAAAATAAGACACAAATACAGTAAAATTCTATCCTTTATTAATTACGTTTCGCCCACACAGTGGGCTTTATCAAGTCACAAACAGATATACCTGGGCAAAGAGTACATAAGTATATACGTATATATAGTGTGGAGAGTCAGGTGGATGTTGGGTAGGTTGTGTTAGAGATGGACTTGCCCGGGACGGGCCAGTGTGTATGTTATGTAGGATAACGATGAAGAAGTTTCCTGGCCAGGTGTTCAGCTGAACACCTGGCCATCGTTATCCTACACAACATACACACTGGCCCGTCCCGGGTAGGTTCGTCTCAAATATAACCTACCCAACTCTACACACTATATATACTCATGTACTCTTCACCCAGGTACATCTGTTTGTGACTTGATAAAACCCACTGTGTGGGCGAAACGTTGTCAATAAAGGATCGCATTATACTGTATTTGAGGCTATTTTTTCATCGTATCGGTATTTTATACCTTTCATCTGCAGTTATACCTCATGGCCATACTTCAATCCACTACTGATTATGCACCAAGGATGGAAACCTCCCTGGCATCACCCAAAAACCCTGACACTTTTATTATTATTATTATTATTATTATTATTATGAGAGGTGAGGAACACAGTACTAGGTATACTCCCACATTGTGAATGAAGGAGAGAGTAAATGAGGGAGTGATGAAGTGAGAGAGCGAAGGAATGAATGAGGGAGTGAATAAAGGAGTGAGGGAGTGAATGAAGGAGGGAGTGAATAAAGGAGTGAGGGAGTGAATGAAGGAGTGAGTGAATGAAGGAGTGAGGGTGTGAATGAAGGAGTGAGGGTGTGAATGAAGGAGTGAGGGTGTGAATGAAGGAGTGAGGGTGTGAAGGAGTGAGTGAATGAAGGAGTGAAGGTGTGAAGGAGTGAGTGAATGAAGGAGTTAGGGTGTGAATGAAGGAGTGAATAAAGGAGGGAGTGAATGAAGGAGCGAGTGAATAAGGGAGTGAGGGAGTGTGAATGAAGAAGTGAAGGAGTGAGGATGTGAATGAAGGAGTGAGGGTGTGAATGAAGGAGTGAGTGAATGAAGGAGTGAGGGAGTGAATGAAGGAGTGAGGGTGTGAATGAAGGAGTGAGGGTGTGAATGAAGGAGTGAGGGAGTTAATGAAGGAGTGAGGGAGTGAATGAAGGAGTGAGAGGGTGAATGAAGGAGTGAGAGAGTGAATGAAGGAGTGAGAGAGTGAATGAAGATGTGAGGGAGTGAATGAAGGAATCTAGTAGATTCCCCCTGACTAAAATAAAAATAAAATTAATAACTAACTTAATTTAAAATTAACCTAAGTTAAACTTGCCTGGAAAACGTACAAAGGAGGATGACAAAGTTGATCCCATGTATCAGAAATCTTCCCTATGAGGATAGACTGAGGGTTCTGAATCTGCACTCTCTAGAAAGGCGTAGAATTAGGGGGGATATGATTGAGGTGTATAAATGGAAAACAGGAATGAATAAAGGGGATGAAAATAGCGTGCTAAAAATATCTAGTATTGACAGGACTCGTAGCAATGGATTTAAGTTGGAAAAATTCAGATTCAGGAAGGATATAGGAAAGTACTGGTTTGGTAATAGAGTTGTGGATGAGTGGAACAAACTCCCGAGTACCGTCATAGAAGCTAAGACGTTGTGTAGTTTTTAAATAGGTTAGATAAATACATGAGTGGGTGTGGGTGGGTGTGAGTTGAACCTGACCAGCTTGTGCTACTAGGTCAGTTGCCGTGCTCCTCCCTTAGGGAATGGGACCTGACGACCTTAATGCATTAGCTTAAGCCGGTGAGTGAATTGGACTTGCCTCGCATTGACCAGTAGGCCTGCTGCAGTGTTCCTTCTTTCTTATGTTCTAACTTAAAATAGCTTAATCGAAAATAACAAATATTTATATTTCCCGGCATTTCAGGCAGGCAGAGATGCTCATAGGGCAATTCTTGTGAAACTGACCCTCCTCAGTCTAGCAGGGGGTCAGTCAAATTCCTTCCTACCCTCCTAGATTACACCAGGGTGAGGGACGGTACACTAGGGTAGGAAGGTGAGGGACGGTACACTAGGATAGGAAGGTGAGGGACGGTACACTAGGGTAGGAAGGTGAGGGACGGTACACTAGGATAGGAAGGTAAGGGACGGTACACTAGGGTAGGAAGGTGAGGGACGGTACACTAGGGTAGGAAGGTGAGGGACGGTACACTAGGGTAGGAAGGTGAGGGACGGTACACTAGGGTAGGAAGGTGAGGGACGGTACACTAGGGTAGGAAGGAGAGGGACGGTACACTAGGGTAGGAAGGTGAGGGACGGTACACTAGGGTAGGAAGGTGAGGGACGGTACACTAGGATAGGAAGGTGAGGGACGGTACATTAGGGTAGAAAGGTGAGGGACGGTACACTAGGGTAGGAAGGTGAGGGACGGTACACTAGGGTAGGAAGGTGAGACGGTACACTAGGGTAGGAAGGAGAGGGACGGTACACTAGGGTAGGAAGGTGAGAGACGGTACACTAGGGTAGGAAGGTGAAAGACGGTACACCAGAGTAGGAAAGAGAGGGACGGTACACCAGGGTAGGAAGGAAAGGGACGGTACACCAGAGTAGCAACGTGAAAGACGGTACACCAGGGTAGGAAGGAGGGACGGTACATAAGAGTAGAAAGGTGAAAGACGGAACACCAGAGTAGGAGGGAGAGGGACGGTACACTAGGGTAGGAAGGTGAAGGACGGTACACTAGGGTAGGAAGGTGAAGGACGGTACACTAGGGTAGGAAGGTGAAGGACGGTACACTAGGGTAGGAAGGTGAGGGACGGTACACTAGGGTAGGAAGGTGAGGACGGTACACTAGGGTAGGAAGGTGAGGGACGGTACACTAGGGTAGGAAGGTGAGGGACGGTACACTAGGGTAGGAAGGTGAGGGACGGTACACTAGGGTAGGAAGGTGAGGGACGGTACACTAGGGTAGGAAGGTGAGGGACGGTACACTAGGGTAGGAAGGTGAGGGACGGTACACTAGGGTAGGAAGGTGAGGGACGGTACACTAGGGTAGGAAGGTGAGGGACGGTACACTAGGGTAGGAAGGTGAGGACGGTACACTAGGGTAGGAAGGTGAGGGACGGTACACTAGGGTAGGAAGGTGAGGGACGGTACACTAGGGTAGGAAGGTGAGGGACGGTACACTAGGGTAGGAAGGTGAGAGACGGTACACTAGGGTATGAAGGAGAGGGACGTTGCACTAGGGTATGAAGGTGAGAGACGGTACACTAGGGTAGGAAGGTGAAAGACGGTACACCAGAGTAGGAAAGAGAGGGACGGTACACCAGGGTAGGAAGAAAAGGGACGGTACACCAGAGTAGCAACGTGAAAGACGGTACACCAGAGTAGGAAGGTGAGGGACGGTACATCAGAGTAGGAAGGTGAAAGACGGTACACCAGAGTAGGAAGGAGAGGGACGATACACTAGGGTAGGAAGGTGAGGGACGGTACACCAGAGTAGGAAGGAGAGGGACGGTACACCAGAGTAGGAAGGTGAGGGACGGTACACCAGAGTAGGAAGGTGAGGGACGGTACACCAGAGTAGGAAGGAGAGGGACGGTACACCAGAGTAGGAAGGTGAGGGACGGTACACCTGGGTAGGAAGGTGAGTGACGGTACACCTGGGTAGGAAGGTGAGTGACGGTACACCTGGGTAGGAAGGTGAGTGACGGTACACCTGGGTAGGAAGGTGAGTGACGGTACACCTGGGTAGGAAGGTGAGTGACGGTACACCTGGGTAGGAAGGTGAGTGACGGTACAAGGCATCAGTGAACCTACTTGTCACATTGGGTGTGCTCGAGAGATCTGGTCGACACCACTGTGAAGTCTTGGCCACCAGTTCGAAGTCTTGGCCACTACCGTGTAAAGCTTGCCCACCAATGTGAAATCTTGGCCATCAATATATAGTAGTCTTTGCTGTCATTGTGAAATATTGGCCTAACATGGATAGTCGTGGCCACTACTTTGAAATCTTGGCCACTACTTTGAAATCTTGGCCAGCACTGTTAAATATTGGTCACCACTATGCAATCTCGGCCGCCACTGTGTTTTCTTGGCCGCCACTGTGAAATCTTGGCCTCCACTTAGAAATCTTGGCCTACACTTTGAAATCTTGGCCTACACTGTGATATATTGGCCGCTACTTTGACATTTTGGCCACTACTGTAAAATCTTGGCCCCTATTGTGAAAACTTGGTCTCCACTTTGAAATCTTGGCCGCCACTTTGAAATCCTGACCTCAACTTTGAAATCCTGACCTCAACTTTGAAATCTTGGTCACTACTGTGAAATCTTGGCCTCCACTTTGAATTCTTGGCCGTCACTTTGAATTCTTGGCCGCCAATCATAAGCAACAGTTGGGTAGTTTCCCGCGCAAAAGTGTCCTCCAGAACTTGCAAGACGAAGCAGCTGGTTAGTCCAAAATGGCGCCTGCGACCTGTTGTGTCAGTGGTAGGCGCGTGCAACGTGGTGTAGAGGGGCCAGGTGGCGTGCAGGAGAGTATCCCCGGTGTGAGGAGTATCCCTGGTGTGAGTTTCCCTGGTGTATGAGTGGTAGAGGGTGGCCTGGCCCTGCTGTGTGTGTGTATGTGCTGGCAGACCACCACCTACCTACCGGCCTGGCCACAACACCACAACACTCAACTTGCTTCGATGTGTTCCCTTCAGTTTGTGTCACCCTCCCAGCCTCGCCTTGACTCGCCTCCCTCCCTCCTGGGTATTCCCTTGACCTGCTAAAGCATCAACCTTCCGCTGGATTGATCAATTGTCGTCTAGTGGACGCTCAACGGGAGCAATTAGGCTGTTGATTTTTAAACTGTGTTTCTTCTGAATGAACGAAGCCGTGTGATAATTTCCCGTGTACTCTGGGAGAGGTGGAGTGAGGGCAGGGCGGAGGTCGTACTCGAGGTGTCACGTGGTACTCCAACACTCGCACTCCACCACCTCCCTCCTTCGGCGACGTCTTCCCTCCACACAGACGTGCGTATTGTCACGTCGAGGCAGTGGAAGGTGTAATATGGGTGTAGGTGTGAGTGTGAGTGGTAGGTGGGTCGCCTGGCAAGGATGCTGAGGGCAGGAGAAGTAATCAATACAGTGATGTGCACAGGCGCGTGTGCTGGCCTGGCCCCCTGGCCACCTGGCCCCCGCTACCACAACCTCTCTCATTCTACGTCAGTGTGGCCAAGGCCGCTCCTACCACCGCCCCCAAATACCCCTCCCCTAACCCCCTTTACCCCTAACGCTTACTGACACTTCCCCCGTCACCCCCCACCCCGCCTTCCTTCTCTTCTAAAGGTTTTCTTTCCTCTGTATTGCCCCCTACCAAAAAAAAAAAAAAAATCAACGTCAGGAAGAGCATTCAAATTCATCCTCAACCAGGACGCAAAAAACCCAGCTGGCTACCTCCTCTGTAGCCTCGAGTGTTACTAGAGCTGCACACAAGGTTCAAGCACCGCCAAGTGGTATCAATCGCTGGTAAGTAGACTGTGAGGCAGAGGTATAAAGCTCTCAAGGTATACAGGAAAACAAATTGTGGAGGTCAGACTGCGAGGAGAACATTAGGACGGGACGAGCCTCGTGCGTCATCACCCTCCCAGTGACGTCAGGGCGACTCACCTGCCACACACCACCACTAATTCACCGTACACCATCACATACAAAATATCTATAAGTTATACCCCCTCTGTAATGATACCGGCGGCCACTCATTATGCAGGTTAAAAAGAATAAACTAATACAGGTATTTTCAACGTGTTTAAAAATTACTGATAAAAATAGTGTGTGGGACCCTCCCAGTGACGTCAGAGCACGCATATACTTCAGTTGCCATATACCACTACCGACCACCACTTTAATACACCATACACATCCACATACACTTTATCTATAAAGTACACCTTTTGAATAAAGCCACTAACGCCAGAGTATGCTTGTTAAAAAATAAATTGACACTTTTAGCGTATTTAAAAATAACTAATTAAAATACTGAGTGTGGCATCCGTCTAGTGACGTCATTAACACCGTCAACAACATATAGTTTCGTATTCTCAAACAGCACTGGAGATGACCTGCCCTTGTTATGTACTCAATGTTGCAAGTCGCTTCTTGCATTGTGACTCACTGGTTGCTAGAGGCACCCAGTGCATGAGGCCCATCAACCAGATATCACTACCATCACCCAAACTTCTGGTACCATCATAAGAACATAAGAAAGGAGGAACACTGCAGCAGGCCTGTTGGCCCATACTAGGCAGGTCCTTCACAATCCGTCCCACTAACAGAATATTTGCTCAACCCAATTTTCAAAGCTACCCAAGAAATAAGCTTTGACAATTCTACCCACTCATGCGCGAGTCCCACTCAAATCCAACCCCTCTCACTCATGAATTTATCCAACCTAAATTTGAAACTACCCAAGGTCCTAGCTTCAATAACCCTACTAGGCAGACTGTTCCACTCATCAACTACCCTATTTCCAAACCAATACTTTCCTATATCCTTTCTAAATCTAAACTTATCTAACTTGAATCCATTATTGCGGGTTCTCTTTTGGAGAGATATCCTCAAGACCTTATTTATATCCCCTTTGTTAATACCCATTTTCCACTTGTATACCTCGATCATGTCTCCCTCATTCTACGTCTTACAAGTGAATGTAATTTTAGGGTCTTCAATCTTTCTTCGTAAGGAAGATTTCTAATGCTATGTATTAATTTAGTCATTCTACGCTGAATGTTTTCTAACGAATTTATGTCCATTCTGTAATATGGAGACCAGAACTGAGCTGCGTAATCTAGGTGAGGCCTTACTAATGATGTATAAAGCTGTAATATAACCTCTGGACTTCTGTTGCTAACACTTCTTGATATAAATCCCAGTAATCTATTTGCCTTATTACGTACGCTTAGGCATTGCTGTCTTGGTTTAAGGTTGCTGCTTACCATCACCCCCAAGTCCTTCTCGCAATCTGTATGGCTAAGTTCTACGTTATTTAACTTATAAGTGCTTGGGTTATGGACACTCCCGAGCTTCAGAACCTTGCATTTATCTACATTGAACTGCATCTGCCACTTTTCTGACCACGAATTAAGTTTGTCTAAATCTTCCTGAAGTTCTATGACATCTATGTTTGAATCAATTATCCTACCTATCTTCGTGTCGTCGGCGAATTTGCTCATATCACTAGTAATTCCCTCATCAAGGTCATTGATATATATTATAAATAACAATGGGCCTAAGACTGATCCCTGTGGAACACCACTTGTTACAAGTCCCCATTCGGATTTAACCCCATTTATACACACTCTCTGCTTCCTATTGGTGAGCCATGACTCGATCCATGACAGCACTTTTCCCCCAATGCCATGAGCTGCCACTTTCTTTAACAGTCTCTGGTGCGGTACTCTATCAAAAGCCTTACTAAAGTCTAAATAAACAATATCGAATTCTTTATCGTGATCAACAGCCTCAAAAGCTTTACTGAAGAAGGTTAATAAATTAGATAGGCAGGAACGGCCCTAGTGAATCCATGCTGGGTATCATTAATCAAATTATGGTTATCTAGATGGCTTCTAATAATATCAGCTATAATTGACTCTAGTAATTTGCCTACAATTGAGGTCAGGCTTATTGGGCGGTAGTTTGACGGTAGTGACTTGTCCCCTGCTTTAAAAATAGGAATTACATTAGCCATCTTCCACATATCAGACACTACACCTGTTTGAAGAGATAAATTAAAAATGTTAGATATTGGTTCACAGAGTTCCATTTTGCATTCCTTAAGAACCCTTGCAAAAGCTCATCAGGACCCGGCGATTTATTTTGTTTCAGTCGGTCCAGCTGTTTCATAATCATTTCGCTAGTGACTGTGATATTACATAATTTATCTTCTTCTGGGCCTCTGTAAAAATTAATTTCTGGGATATTATTAATGTCTTCCTGTGTGAAAACCGAGAGAAAATAATTATTAAAAATAGAGCACATATCATTCTCCTTGTCAGTAAGATGCCCAAAGTTATTTTTAAGGGGGCCTATCTTATCCCTAACTTTTGTTCTATAAACCTGGAAAAAACTTTTGGGTTAGTTTTTGAATCCCTAGCAACTTTAATTTCATAGTCCCGTTTAGATTTTCTTATTCCCTTTTTAACGTCCCTCTTAATGTCAGTATACTGATTTATAAGATGACCCTCACCTCTTTTATGCGCCTATAAATTCCTTTCTTCTGCCCTAAAAGATATTTGAGCCTATTATTCATCCATTTTGGGTCATTTCTACTTGATCTAATTTCTTTATACGGGATAAATGTTCTTTGGGCAGCCTGTATAGTGTTAAGAAAACTGTCATATTGATACCTCTCTTCTTCACCCCAGTCCACAGTTGATAAGTGTTCTCTAAGTCCATTATAATCTGCTAAGCGAAAATCTGGGACCATTACTGAATTATCCCTACTATCATACATCCATTTAATGCTAAAGGTAATTGACTTGTGGTCGCTTGAGCCGAGTTCCTCTGTAATTTCTAAATTATTAACAAGGGTTTCCTTGCTTGCCAGAACCAAGTCAAGTAGGTTATTTCCCCTTGTAGGTTCTGTTACAAACTGCTTCAAAAAGCAATCCTGAACTACTTCTAAAAAGTCGTTAGATTCTAAATTCCCTGTCATGAATTTCCAATCAATCTGACTAAAGTTAAAGTCCCCTAGAATTACTACGTTATCGTGTCTTGTGGCCTTAACAATTTCCTCCCAAAGTAGTCTCCCTTGTTCCCTATCTAAGTTTGGAGGACGGTAAATCACGCCTAAAATCAATTTTTCACACCCCTCTGAAAATTCTATCCAGACAGACTCTGTATGTGTTAATTCAGACTTTATACCCGTTTTTATGCAACAATTTAAATGATCACGGACATAGAGTGCCACCCCAACCCCTTTCCCGATACTTCTGTCTACTTGGAACAATTTAAAACCCTGAATGTGACATTCGGCAGGCAAGTCCCGATTTTTCATATTAAACCATGTCTCAGTTATTGCAAAAACATCAATATTACCCGTACTTCAATATTACCCAGACTTCTAGTACCATCACCCAGACTTCTGGTACCATCACCCAGACTTCTAGTACCATCACCCAGACTTCTAGTACAATCACCAAGACTTCTGGTACCATCACCCAGACTTCTAGTACCATCACCCAGACTTCTAATACCATCACCCAGACTTCTAGTACCATCACCCAGACTTCTAGTACCATCACCCAGACTTCTAATACCATCACCCAGACTTCTGGTACCATCAACCAGACTTCTAGTACCATCACCCAGACGTCTAGTACCATCACCCAGACTTCTGGTACCATCAACCAGACTTCTAGTACCATCAACCAGACTTCTGGTACCATCAACCAGACTTCTAGTACCATCACCCAGACTTCTAGTACAATCACCCAGACTTCTGGTACCATCACCCAGACTTCTAGTACCATCACCCAGACTTCTAATACCATCACCCAGACTTCTGGTACCATCACCCAGACTTCTAGTACCATCACCCAGACTTCTGGTACCATCACCCAGACTTCTAGTACCATCACCCAGACTTCTGGTACCATCAACCAGACTTCTAGTACCATCACCCAGACTTCTGGTACCATCAACCAGACTTCTAGTACCATCACCCAGACTTCTAGTACCATCACCCAGACTTCTGGTACCATCAACCAGACTTCTAGTACCATCAACCAAACTTCTGGTATCGTCAACTAGACTTCTAGTACTACCATCCAGACTTTTAGTACCATCAACCAGACTTCCAGTACTATGAACGAGACTTTCACTATCATCAAGCAGACTTCAAAACCATCAACCATACATCACTATCATTAACCAGACTTCCACTATCATCAACCAGACTCCAGTTCCATTAACCATACATCACTACCATCAACCATACATCACTACCATCAACCATACATCACTACCATCAACCATACATCACTACCATCAACCAGACTTACACTACCATCAACCAGACTCCAGTTCCATTAACCATACATCACTACCATCAACCATACATCACTATCATCAACCAGACTTACACTACCATCAACCAGACTCCAGTTCCATTAACCATACATCACTACCATCACCCATACATCACTACCATCAACCATACATCACTACCATCAACCATACATCACTAACATCAACCATAGATCACTACCATCAGCCATACATCACTACCATCAACCATACATCACTATCAACCAGACGTCCACTACCATCAACCAGACTCTAGTTCCATTAACCATACATCACTACCATCAACCATACATCACTATCATCAACCAGACTTCCACTATCATCAACCAGACTCCAGTTCCATTAACCATACATCACTACCATCAACTATACATCACTGCCATCAACAATACATCACTGCCATCAACCATACATCACTACCATCAACCATACATCACTGCCATCAACCATACATCACTACCATCAACCATACATCACTATCATCAACCAAACTTCCACTATCATCAACCAGACTTCCACTATCATCAACCAGACTCCAGTTCCATTAACGATACATCACTACCATCAACCATACATCACTGCCATCAACAGTACATCACTGCCATCAACCATACATCACTGCCATCAACAGTACATCACTGCCATCAACAGTACATCACTGCCATCAACCATACATCACTGCCATCAACCATACATCACTGCCATCAGCCATACATCACTACCATCAACCATACATCACTACCATCAACCATACATCACTACCATCAACCATACATCACTACCATCAACCATACATCACTACCATCAACCATACATCACTACCATCAACCATACATCACTACCATCAACCATACATCACTACCATCAACCATACATCACTACCATCAACCATACATCACTATCATCAACCACACATCATTACCATCAACCAGACTCCATTATCATCAACCAGACTCCATTACCATCAACCAGACTCCATTGCCATCAACCATACATCACTACCATGAACCATACATCACTACCATGAACCATACATCACTACCATGAACCATACATCACTACCACTCCACAGCCACTCCGGAGAGAGAGGTTTTTTAGTGCCAGGAAGGAAAAAAAGCTGGCAGGAAATGACAGAAATTGTACACCAACTGCAATCATTTCTGGAGTGGAATCACAGTCAGTGGCCTCCACTCCATTACAACAGATATTAGAGCCAGGAAAAAAAGACCCCCCCCATACCACCAATACCACCAATCCAACTACATTCATCTTTGCTAATATACAAGGTCTAAAGCCAGCAACAAACAACAAGGTACCTTACATTAGTGGACTGCTTACAGAGTCAAATGCCATGTTTGCGGCTTTCACAGAGACCCACATAAGAGATCACTTGGACAATGAAATATGGATCCCGGGCTACAACCTATACAGGTGTGACAGAGTGAATAGGCAAAAGGGGGTTGGCCTGTATATCACAGAGTCACTTATATGTTCAGAACTACTAAATGCCTCAAATGATGTAGTTGAAGTACTAGCAATAAAGGTCGAGAATCAAAACCTGGTCATCGTGGTTGTCTACAAGCCCCCGGATGCAACGTCCCAACAATTCCAGGAACAGCTTCTGAAAATTGACCACTGTCTGGAAAATCTTCCAGCTCCTGCCCCCAACATCTTGCTACTGGGGATTTCAACCTCAGGCACCTAAAATGGAGGAACATTGCAAACAATGTGGTAGCAGAGATAACACCAGGAGGCAGCTCAGATGAAAATTCACACATGCATGAACTTTTAAATCTCTGCACCAAGTTCACCTTAAACCAGCAAATAGTAGAGCCCACAAGATTAGAGAATACGCTGGACCTCATCTTCACCAACAATGATGATCTGATACGAAATGTCATCATATCAAAAACAATATACTCAGATCACAACATAATAGAGGTCCAGACATGCATGCGGGAGCTCCAGATCAACAAAATGTGATCAGCCGTGAGGAGCTTTCTCCAAATTCAACTTCAATAACAAAAACATAAGGTGGGACCAAGTAAACCAAGTCCTAAATGATATAAACTGGGAAGATTGCCTAAGCATCACGGATCCCAACCTATGTCTTGAACAAATTAACTCTGTGGTACTTGAGGTTTGCTCAAGGCAAATTCCCTTAAGGAAAAGGAGGAGAAGATGCAAACTAGAAAGAGAGGCGCTCCCTATACAGGCGAAGGCACAGAATAACGGAGCGGCTACAGGAGGCCAATATCTCTGAAATACGTAGGGAGACACTAGTCAGAGAAATAGCAAACATCGAATTAAAACTAAAGGAATCTTATAGGAATCAAGAGACACGGGAAGAACTAAGAGCCATAAATGAAATTGAAAGAAACCTAAGTATTTCTTTTCCTATGCAAAATCAAAGTCGAGAACAACAACCAGTATTGGGCCCCTACTTAAACCGGATGGGTCCTACACAGATGACAGCAAGGAAATGAGTGAGTTACTTAAATCCCAGTATGACTCAGTCTTTAGCGAGCCACTAACCAGACTGAAAATCGAAAACCTAAATGATTTTTCATGAGAGTGCCACAGAACTTGACAGACGCATGCCTTTCTGACATCATCACTACGCCAAATGACTTTGAAAAGGCAATAAATGACATGCCCATGCACTCCGCTCCAGGCCCAGACTCATGGAACTCCGTGTTCATCAAGAACTGCAAGAAGCCCCTATCACATGCTTTTAACATCCTATGGAGAGGAGCATGGACACTGGGATCGTCCCGCAGCTACTAAAAACAACAGACATAGCCCCGCTCCACAAAGGGGGCAGTAAAGCAATAGCAAAGAACTACAGACCAATTGCGCTAACGTCCCATATCATAAAAATCTTTGAAAGGGTTCTAAGAAGCAAGATCGCCACCCATCTTGATACCCATCAATTGCACAACCCAGGACAGCATGGGTTTAGAGCAGGCCGCTCCTGTCTGTCCCAACTACTGGACCACTACGACAAGGTCCTGGATGCTCTAGAAGATAAACAGAATGCAGATGTTATATACACAGATTTTGCAAAAGCCTTTGACAAGTGTGACCATGGTGTAATAGCACACAAAATGCGTGATAAAGGAATAACAGGAAAAGTTGGTAGATGGATTTATAATTTCCTAACACATAGAACACAAAGAGTAGTAGTCAACAGAGTAAAGTCTGAGGCAGCTACTGTGAAAAGCTCTGTTCCACAAGGCACAGTACTTGCTCCCATCCTATTCCTCATCCTCATATCAGACATTGACAGGGATATAAGCCACAGTGCTGTGTCTTCCTTTGCAGATGACACCCGAATCTGTATGACAGTGTCCACCGTTGAAGACACTGCAAGACTCCAAGCAGACATAAACCAAATCTTTAAATGGGCTGCAGAAAACAATATGAAGTTCAATGATGAGAAATTTCAATTACTCAGATACGGAAAACGTGAAGAAATTAAAATCTCATCGGAGTACAAAACTAATTCCAACCACACAATAGAGCGAAAAACTAATGTCAAAGACCTGGGAGTGTTCATGTCAGAGGATCTCACCTTCAAGGACCATAACAATGTAGCAATTGCATCTGCTCGAAAAATGACAGGATGGATAATGAGAACCTTCAAAACCAGGGATGCCAAGCCCATGTTGACACTTTACAGATCGCTTGTTCTATCTAGGCTGGAATATTGCTGCACACTAACTGCACCTTTCAAGGCGGGTGAAATTGCTGACCTTGAAAATGTGCAGAGAACCTTCACGGCACGCATAAGTGCGATAAACCACCTCAACTACTGGGAACGCTTGAAGTTCCTAAACCTGTACTCTCTAGAACGCAGGCGGGAGAGATACATTATTATATACACATGGAAAATTCTCGAGGGCTTAGTACCAAACTTGCACACAAAAATCACTCCCTACGAAAGCAAAAGACTCGGCAGGCGATGTAACATCCCCCCAATGAAGAGCAGGGGTGCCACTAGCACGTTGAGGGACAACACAATAAGTGTGAGGGGCCCAAGATTGTTCAACTGCCTCCCAGCATACATCAGGGGGATTACCAACAAGCCCCTGGCTGTCTTCAAGCAGGCACTGGACAGGCACCTCAAGTCGGTACCTGATCAGCCGGGCTGTGGTTCGTACGTTGGACTGCGTGCGGCCAGCAGTAACAGCCTGGTTGATCAGGCTCTGGTCCAACAAGAGGCCTGGTCACGGACCGGGCCGCGGGGGCGTTGACCCCTGGAATTCTCTCCAGGTAGACTCCAGGTAGACCATGAACCATACATCACTACCATGAACCATACATCACTACCATGAACCATACATCACTACCGTGAACCATACATCACTACCGTGAACCATACATCACTACCGTGAACCATACATCACTACCGTGAACCATACATCACTACCATGAACCATACATCACTACCATCAACCATACATCATTACCATCAGCCAGACTCCATTGCCATCAACCATACATCACTACCGTGAACCATACATCACTACCATGAACCATACATCACTACCATGAACCATACATCACTACCATGAACCAAACATCACTATCATCAACCACACATCATTACCATCAACCAGACTCCATTGCCATCAACCATACATCACTACCATGAACCATACATCACTACCATGAACCATACATCACTACCATGAACCATACATCACTACCATGAACCATACATCACTACCATGAACCATACATCACTATCATCAACCACACATCATTACCATCAACCAGACTCCATTACCATCAACCAGACTCCATTGCCATCAACCATACATCACTACCATGAACCATACATCACTACCATGAACCATACATCACTACCATGACCCATACATCACTACCATGAACCATACATCACTACCATGAACCATACATCACTACCATGAACCATACATCACTACCATGACCCATACATCACTACCATGAACCATACATCACTACCATGAACCATACATCACTACCATGAACCATACATCACTACCATCAACCATTTGTCTTTATTGACCCTAATTATTATTACAATTAAAACTGAGCGCTAAGCCCACAAGGGTCATACAGCGCTGCTACTGACCCTAATAGTCCACTATCTTTATCGACACTAACCTATCTTTATTGACCTTTATAGTCCACTATCTTTATAACCCTAATAGTTTCCTATATCGACCCTCATAATTCGTTATCTTTATTTACACTAATCCATACTCTTTATTAACGATAATAATCCATCATATTTATTGACCCTAATAATCCACTCTTTATTGATCCTCATAATAACATCACTTTATTAAGGTAATTATTATCGATCTTCAACTCCGGTAGATAAAAATGATCAATTTCCCTGAGATGTATACACCGAGATAAGTATATTTCAGGGTATATGCACCGATAAGTGTGTATATATGAGGGTACATACACCGAGAGAGAGAGAAAGAGAGAATAATATACCAGACAGATGAAAGAAGAAAATGAGCTGGAAGAGAAATAGTTGATAAAAGCGAACCAGAATTAAATCTCATATTCTATCTTATATAAAAGATATTAAATGTACGAAAGATAATCAGTAAAGATAAGATACATAGTGTAATGAGAAAGAAACGTGAGACATTGAACACCAAGTGCCAGAGTGTGTTGACTCAAGCAACACTGTTAATTAAAGCTGACTTAAACCCTTAAACAGCCAATTGAGATGAAGCAAATCAAAGTAACCAAAGAAGAAATAAACAAACTGCTTAAGAACTGCTGGGTATTGAGACTGTTATGTAATCCCGTAGTACCGAGGAGTAATTTCAAACCTATGGGTAGTCTTTTGTTTACATCACTGATAATCTAGTTATATATATACGTTGTTATAGCGTCACTCTGAATGAAGACAACGCGGAATTCCTCGACTTTTCATTCCACAGTATCAACAACAGAACAGTGATATATGAAAAGCACTGAGACCAGGAGGTATCACCTTGGGTCTCAAAGACTGTGCAGAAAAGCCAACCCGCCCTATCCAGATTTTTTTTTTTTTTAAATTTGCTCCAAGAGGCTTAACTGGTTGACAAATGAAATAAAAATGGTGATAGGGGATGACTATTTGAACTCTGGTCCTGTCTTAAATAACAGTTGTTGTTGTCAAAATTCTGCAACAAATTATTTGAATGATGTGAATAAAGAAGCAACACAAGGATGAATATCAGAAAATTCGCCATACTGCACTTAATTGTTCTTTCTTAAATGTTGGTTATTTGTGAAAGGTTTCTTTTATTATTATCAGAATAATAATAATAATATAAACAAGCGAAAATGCAAATATGCTTCGTTATTATGACAAGGAATAAATGGTTGGCTCTCTACGTTATTAAGATTTAGAACTGTCCCATGACGCAATGCAGCTCTCATCACAACACTGCATCATTCTCTTCACTCTTATGCTTGACACACGGGGTCACCAACCCGTGGCCTTAGAGCCTCCTGTGACCCCTACTGCCGCCTGTGACCCTAGGGCCACCCGTAACTTAAGGCCGCCTATGACCCTAAGGCCGCCTGTGACCCTAGGGCCACCTGTAACCTAAGGCCGCCTATGACCGCCTGTGACTCTAGGGCTGCCTGTGACCTAAGGCTGCCTGTGACCCTAGGGCTGCCTGTGACCCTAGGGCTGCCTGCGACCCCTAGGGCCGCATGCAGCAAAGTCAGTTTCGAATTAGAGTTGACATACATTGATGATGATACACGTTATAAAATAGAGTTGACCCCCACAAAAAGCGTGTTTGCACACTGCTTGTTCGTCATACTGCCATCTCAAGGTTACCCAAATATCTTTTAGAAGTGCATATATATATATATATATATAGTCGTGCCGATTAGGTAAAACTTGCGATTTTGGCTTAAATAGCAACGCTCATCTTGCCATATAAGACAAGCGAAAATTTGTGTATGCAATAATTTCGCAAAAATCATTCTGAACCTAACGAAAAAAATATATTTCACACACACACACACAAGAGACAAAAAAGATAGACCTACTCATTTAGGCTTATATTACGTTTACACGTTGTGAATAAGTCACACAAACAAACACACACACACACACACACACACACACACACAAATACACTCACTACCCTTACTGCTTACAGTGTTTGTTTATTATTAAATTAATGTTAGCGTATCTAAAATATATTTAGTTGGGTTAGGCTAAATTAAATTGCGCTTGTTGTAATAAGGTTAGGTAGGTTTTCAAATTTTCTCTTGGTACAAAATTATAAATTTTTACATTAACATAAATGAAAAAAATATATCTTTAAACGTATAAGAGAAAATTTTAGAAAAGACTGAATTTTAAATGAGTTCTTGCTAATTGACCAGTTTTACCTAATCGGCACGACATATATATATATATATATATATATATATATATATATATATATATATATATATATATATATATATATATATATATATATATCGTGCCGATTAGGTAAATTGGTCAATTAGCAAGAACTCATCTAAAATTAAGTCCTTTCTAAAATTTTCTCTTATACGTTTAAAGATATATTTTTCAATTATGTTAATGTAAGAATTTATAATTTTGTACCAAGAGAAACTTTGAAAACCTACTAACCTTATTACAACAAGCGCAATTTATTTAGCCTAACCAACTAATATATTTAGATACGTTAACATTAATTTAATAATAAACAAACACAATGAAATATATTTTTTCGTTAGGTTCAGAATGATTTTGGCGAAATTATTGCATACACAAATTTACACTTGTCTTATATGGCAAGGTGAGCGTTGCTATTTAAGCCAAAATCGCAAGTTTTACCTAATCGGCACGACATATATATATATATATATATATATATATATATATATATATATATAATATATATATATATATATATATTTTCTTTCAACAAATCGGCCGTTTCCAACCAAGGCGGGGTGGCCCAAAGAGAAAAACAAAAGTTTCTCTTTTTAACTTTAGTAATGTATACAGGAGAAGGGGTTACTAGCCTCTTGCTCCCGACATTTTAGTCGACTCTTACGACACGCATGGCTTACGGAAGAATTCTGTTCCACTTCCCCATGGAGATAAGAGGAAATAGGAACAAGAACTAGTAAGAAAATAGAAGAAAACCCAGAGAGGTGTGTATATATATATGCTTGTACATGAATGTGCAGTGTGACCTAAGTGTAAGTAGAAGTAACAAGACATACCTTGAAATCTTGCATGTTTATGAGACAGAAATAAGACACCAGCAATCCTACCATCATGTAAAACAATTACAGGCTTTCGTTTTACACTCAATTGGCAGGACGGTAGTACCTCCCTGGGCGGTTGCTGTCTACCAACCTACTACCTAGGATATATATATATATATATATATATATATATATATATATATATATATATATATATATATATATATATATATATATATATGTCGTGCCGATTAGGCAAAACTGGTCAATTAGCAAGAACTCATCTAAAATTAAGTCCTTTCTAAAAAAAATTCTTATACGTTTAAAGATATATTTTTTTCATTTATGTTAATGTAAGAATTTATAATTTTGTACCAAGAGAAACTTTGAAAACCTACCTAACCTTATTACAACAAGCGCAATTTAATTTAGCCTAACCCAACTAAATATATTTTATATACGTTAACAATAATTTAATAATAAACAAACACAATGAAATATATTTTTTTCGTTATGTTCAGAATGATTTTGGCGAAATTATCGCATACATAAATTTTCACTTGTCTTATATGGCAAGATTTTTTCTTTTGGGGTGTAAAATATATATATATATATATATATATATATATATATATATATATATATATATATATATATATATATATATATATATATATATTATATAAACACCCCAAAAAACAAAAAAAAATCTGATATTTAAATCTCTCCCCGCTGGGTGAAGTAGCCATTCTCCTCTCCAAGTATTAACCGTTATTCACTCTTCATTTACCGATTATATTTGTTAGAAATTATGTGAGGGATTTTTCATGAGAACACAACCTTTGAATTAGCCTTCCACCTAGACACTGGGGACAACTCTAGACACAAAAATAAATTGTAACTTACTAATGTTGATGTATCTTGGAGATAAGTGGGACTTCAGGGACACGGGTCAAAACCAATGTCCCTCCAGTGCCCACTGTCTCAGCTCCCCAACTAGCTCCGGGACCCTAGATTATGAACATATGGTTCCTGTATATATATTATGAAAATTTACGCCAGTAAAGTTGGAGAATTAAGTGGACTGTATAATTATTAAGAATTTATGCGGACTTGACAGCTTGAAATATTTTATGTATTTTTCAATTATTAAACACATTTCAACTGAGTGAAGAACATATATTATTACCAGGGACAACTCTGATGTAACCTAATGCCTTCAACAAGAAAATTAGCCAACATCTAGAAACCTTACATGTTGTGTGATTTATAATACATACTAGGAGGCGTACATTAATTACTGGATGATACATGTGGTAGGCAATATGGCGTCTCAGCTACCATGTCCTGTTTTCCATCCATAACATCCTTATTCTGCTGTTTTAATATATTCTAGACCCAGATGTATTTCCTCTTCGCTTATCGTGTAGTGAAAAAGTAGCCGATAATATTTCTGTCGGCCATTATTAAATTCAATATTCACAAATTCACTGGTCCGTCCTCCCCGCAATGCCATATTTGTTTCTTCTGTTTACTCTTATTTTGTACACATGTTTTTATTCAAATCTAGGGATATTTCTAGGTGTGTAATACTTTTTTTTATCAGAATAATATTTTTTTTTAATATTACAATAACTCCACTTTACTTAATTAACTTATTACAGTAAATAAGGAAATTATAGGGGATATGTTGGTTCCCTTGCAACTTTATTGCCTTTCAAAAGTCACATCAGCATTACACTCCTGTATTATTATATAATCATTATTGTCCTTATTATTACCTATAAATTATAGGAAAATAATCAAAATTTTCCACAATACTATTATTGTGGCCAATTTCCACTTTATGTGCATACACACACAAATGAGCTGTTAGAAGAAATTGACAAATGTGAACCTGACGACCTCGGCGGAAACAAGGAATATGATAATGACAGACATAATTACACGAGGAATTAATATGATAAATAGATATCGACAGTTTGAATTAAGAGGATTAAGAAAAAATGGAACACAGGTGAAAACTGGAGACACAGAAGAGTCATAGAAATGTTAGGATGTATTTGTTTATTCTTAGGATGGTTGAAAAGTGGAATGACTAACGAAGAAGCTAAGAAGGCAAACTTAATGCACATCTTAAAGAATAGGATTAACTGATTGACTGTGGATTTATGATAAGGCCCCAAGAAGCCAGAAATCGGTAATGGGAATCACAGCAGTCATGGAGGCGGGACCAGAAGCAGAGATTCGAAATATTCCCCCGCAAGTAAAATTCGAAGAGCACATATTTTTATTCAGTTGTGGTTGCTTGAGTTTGAGTATTCTTCGTCCTCATTGACTCCATATCAAAGGTCCAGACAGTAGCAAAACCCATGCAGCGGTACATCAAGCAGGACTCGACCAGGTCGTAGTGCTTGCTCCTCCTGCAGGAGTCCTTCTGCAGCAGTTGGCAGTCTGAGATGCGCCAGTAGAGCCTCACCAGCAGCTGCGACCGCTCAGTGTCGTGTATGTAGCCACGGATAATAGGGTACGGGTGTTCCAACAAGTACGATCTCGGGTAGTGGATCAGCAGCGTCTGTAATAGCGAGGCGATCATGGCTTTGTGTTCTCCCAGAATTGTGTTGATGAGAGTGCTGATAATGTTTGTGGGTGGTTATATGTTGATGGTAGTATTGGTGGTCTTTGTCGAGTTGATAGTGATGATAGTACTTGTTATGATGATGGTCCCCTCAAGGAAGGTTCCTTGATGCTGGTGAGGGGCTCTTGATCTAGGGAATTGGATATGTGCTCCAGTTCCCTGAATTAAACCTGAATGCCTTCCATATCCCCCACAGGCACTGTATAATCCTATGGGTTTAGTGCTTCCCCCTTGATTATATTATTATTATTATAATGATGATAATATTAATGACTGATGTTTGCGGTGTGATTTTAGTGACGGGTGTTGATGTTTATAGTAGCAATAGTATAAGTGACGTTGGTAAGACAAGGTTGTGACAGGCACTAAACATGTGAGTGTCTTGCAGTGTTGTCTCCGGGTTACCACTGAAACACAGTACGTCACTTATCCTATGTGTATAACTTTTAGATTAGGCACCGCAATTCAAACAACTTGTACTATACTGAACCCCTTGTGTAATACCTAATATAGTAGAATGTCAATTCCTTGTGTTTAGCAGACGTTTAAATAAACATTTACCCGTTATGAAGTTTAATTCTAGACTTTAAGACACTTTCAAACCCCTTACCAGTAACTTGGGAACTCCATAGATGATTTTGGTACTCTTTTTATGTCAGTTTCCTGTATTTATCTGTTCTATTATTTATTACTAGTATAATTTATTCAAGGTGGCTTACAGGTTGGTTGCATAAGACCTATCAGCCTGTGGACACTGTATCTTGCTTGTTAGGTTGACTTTATTAACATTTCTTAAATTACGGTAGGCCTAGTTAACTGTGGGCTATCATTCTACTGCTAAACTAAATACAAAATACGACCTAGTTGTGATATAAGTGTATCATTAATCATTTTTAGTTCTTTATTTTGAATTATCCATCATTTATTATTGATCCTTATTGTTAAATTAAACAATAATAAGTCCTTATCTAGATTCCAGTTGCCTCATTTATCTAATTAATTATGGGGTTTCAGAGGATTATCTCAAACCGACTGATCCTTCAAAAAATTACTAGTGCCAGATCTTGACATACTATAGAGCAGTAGTTTAAAGGAAGGGGAGGGGGGGTTACGAGGCTAGTCCCTTAGAGCAGCAGTTCGAAAAATTGTGTGGAGAGATTGGAGAATAATGAAGGGACCTTTGATTCCAAATAAGGTGACCAGCCTGGTCAGACAGATTAAGCTGGTACTTCGAGCCTGGATCAGAGGTGAGTATCTTCAAATTAGCTGAGCTTTGAACCGACTCAAAAGACCTAGAATTATTCATGTCAGTGTTACTCTACAGTTCTGTGGAGAGCCTTCCTAATAATTTTCTAAATCATTTACATCATACACGTACATATAGCAACAACTCTATGGCAGTCGCAGCAGACTCACTTTGACGGTGAATATCTTAGGGTTGAAGATGACGTCTCTGATTTTCATTTGATCAGCTTCTGTCCCTGTGGCGATGGTGAGGAGGTCGATCTGGGTCATATTAGCAGCTAACAGCAGTCTGGAGAGTGGGACACACGTCACGTACGTCAACTTGCCCTGCTGCATGTCCTGCACAATAGAAACAAGTCACATATTTTCAATACTTTGAATATATTGTCTCCCAATATTTATTTAGTCTACTGAATACACGAGGTCGGTTCATTAAAGCAAAACAAAAGCATATACGTATGATCACTGCTACACTATTGAATCTTGTTTGTTCATGTCTTAACAATACAAAAAAATAGCTTTTCTTCTTTTCTGTACCTTCATCCGTTAGATATTATTTATCTCCATTCTGAAATTGAGTTTTACTATAACTGGCCTTGACATGATGAGCTAGCTTATTCCATTTCATAATTGTTAAGAATAAGACCGTTGTAGTATAATAAGCGTTTGAGGCCTGATGTAGTGTGGCTACCACAAAACTTTGTTTACTTTCTCTAGTAAAATGTTGGTGTTAGTTTCTAATCTGCTCACCTACCAGTTACTAGGTGCTTGTATGTGGAAAAAGACACTTATGAACTGTTGTGGGGTCACATCTTTGGGAAGAGGCCCCAGAGTACTCCAAATTAAATAAGCAGCATTGATTGTCTTTCTTGGTTATCCTGGGTTACCAAAACTCCGGGTGAATAATTCGTATGAAGTTCAGCTAGACTGCTCTACAGGGTAGACTGCTCTACAGGGTAGACTGCTCTACAGGGTAGACTGCTCTACAGGGTAGACTGCTCTACAGGGTAGACTGCTCTACAGGGTAGACTGCTCTACAGGGTAGACTGCTCTACAGGGTAGACTGCTCTACAGGGTAGACTGCTCTCCAGGGTAGACTGCTCTACAGGGTAGACTGCTCTACATGGTACTCTGAGGTCATATATAAACTATATGTTCAGTGTAAAGCGTGAATAAACGTGATCTTTGGTATTACTGATACTTCTAACTTCACAGACAAATATTATGATGTTAAAGATGTGAAGAGTGGTAGATATAAGAGCATAAGAATGAAGGAACACTGAAGGTCTACTGGCCCAGGCTAGGCAGGTCCAACTCCCACTTAACCACAACCACCTTATACAAGATTCTGGCCTCAATGAGGTTTTTCCCACTCATCTAATTCGACTGACAAACCAGTACTTATTTATGTTCTTTCTAAATCTGAATGTGTCAAACTTAAACCCATTACTGCGAGTCCTGTCTTGGGTGGATACTAGTAGCAATGAACCTTTTATTGTGGTATATTGGTTTAAAAACGTATATTTTAATAAAACAGTTTGCTCTTTCTAGAATTTAATTAAGTATTCTTAAACAGGGATTAAGAGACTTACCAAGATTAGATTTTGGCACCGAAGTGGCTAGTTTATTGTGCACCCATATCCATCCTGTGGACGGTAGCGCAAGAGCATCTTAACTACATTCTAGAGACTTACCATTAATGTTGTTTCGTGAGATAATTTACTCCTGGCCATGACGAGACCCTGCAGCTCCTGGGGAAGGTCCTCTATGAGATCCCTCATCCATAGTGTGAACTGAAGCACAACCACAGAAAACTGTCAGGTCCTGCTTCACAAAAAATGAAAATATACAGGGGGTAACAAAAGAAACTTTTACATTCAATTCACTGACCCTCCAGTATAGTTAAGTATAACATATAATAATAATACAATATCTTAATTTCTACAAGTACATGTACAAAATATACAGGCCTAGCTGACATCGATGACATACTACTACATAGAAAGCCGCTTGTCATGCAGAGCATTTCGGGCAAATTAGGTCAGTGTTGTCCCAGGATGCGACCCACACCAGTCGACTAACACCCAGGTACCCATTTTACTGATAGGTGAACATAGACAACCGGTGTAAAGAAACATGCCCAATATTTCTACTCTCGCCGGGGAATCGAACCCAGACCCTCGCCATATGAAGAGAGAGCTTTAGCCACCAAACCACGGGGCACCGTGCATGCAATGGGCACATAAAAATTACATTGTCTTTAGGATACCCGTAAGTGTATCATCGTAGCTCAATTGAGTACTCGTGGTTTAACTGGCACCTCACACAGTGAGAGATCGACCCCCTTTCCCCGCACGAGTAGAAACAGGCATGTTTCTTTATACGTACTTGGTACCCCTATTCACCTACAGTAAGTGGATACCTGGGTGTTAGTCAACTGGCGTGGATCTCATCCTGGGAGAGAGATATTTAAAGGACCCTAACGAAAATAAGCCAGTCTAATGACGTGTTACAGAGACACTTCATGGATTTTTATTTTTTTATAAAACTGCATCAGTTACATTGCCACTTGAACCCGCTTGAGTAATTCATCTCAGTGAGTAGTGGAGGCTTGTTCCTCCGGCCACTAAGCTTGAGACTAGTTCCGTGGTTTTTATAAAATCATTAAGATGACACAACACCCTCAAAGTATTAAATATACGATATTATTGCTACTGGGCTATAATCTGTGTCATTGCTCTGCTGCATCCTTCCCCTAAAGGAAGGTTTATTGATGCTGATGAGAGGTTATTGAGCCAAGGAATTGGACTTTTCCTCTCCTTCCTTGAATCGATCCTAATTACCTATTCCTTCAAGAGCTGCTTCACTTAAACATATTTAGTGCTCTCCCATTAATGTAATAATGATAATCTGTATCCTTTGTGGAATTATGTCCGCAGATTTTGCTTGAAAATTAAATTTGTTTGTACAGACAAGGTAGTCACATACCGCACTGGGAGTGTTGGGATAGACACAGGTGGGAGAGGTCCAAGCATTGCGGCGGCGCTCCTGTAGGATGCGGTAGGAACGAGGATCTGGCTCGATCAGGAGACCTGTCCAGCTAAGGTTCTTCTCCAGGACCAGAGTCTGACTCATGAACTCCCCGTCCACTGCCCCGACCTCCACGAACACTCCTGGACCCTTAAGTTATTAAAATAAGAATTTCACTATGTTCTTATGAAAGGATATAGTTCTTATGAAAGGATATAGTTCTTATGAAAGGATATAGAACATAAGAACATAAGAAAGGAGGAACACTGCAGCAGGCTTGTTGGCCCATTCTAGGCAGGTCCTTCACATTCCATCCCACTAACAGAATATTTGTTCAACCTAATTTTCAATGCTATCCAAGAAATAAGCTTTGATAATTTTATTTACTCATGTGCAATTCCCACTCAAATCCAACCCCTTTCACTCATGAATTTATCCAACCTAAATTTAAAACTACCCAAGGTCCTTGCTTCAATAACCCTACTAGGCAGACTGTTCCACTCATCAACTACCCTATTTCCAAACCAATACTTTCCTATATCCTTTCTAAATCTAAACTTATCTAACTTGAATCCATTATTGCGGGTTCTCTCTTGGAGAGATACCCTCAAGACCTTATTTATATCCCCTTTGTTAATACCCATTTTCCACTTGTATACCTCGATCATGTCTCCCCTCATTCTACGTCTTACAAGTGAATGTATTGGTTTGGAAATAGGGTAGTTGATGAGTGGAACAGTCTGCCTAGTAGGATTATTGAAGCAAGGACCTTGGGTAGTTTCAAATTTAGGTTGGATAAATTCATGAGTGAAAGGGGTTGGATTTGAGTGGGAATTGCACATGAGTAAATAAAATTATCAAAGCTTATTTCTTGGGTAGCATTGAAAATTAGGTTGAACAAATATTCTGTTAGTGGGATGGAATGTGAAGGACCTGTCTAGTATGGGCCAACAGGCCTGCTGCAGTGTTCCTCCTTTCTTATGTTCTTATGTTCTTAAAGCAGCAGAAAATTCTCGGCCACATAATTTTCTGTAAGTTAATGTTTCTAGTGACCTGTACCTCAATCTCCACCAACACTCCAGGACCCTGTAGGTTAAGTTATCTCAATACATTGTGCCTCGCCCTGACCACCACCAACACCCTAAGAACTTGTGAGTTATGTCAGTATCCTGCATATCTTCCTGAATACCACCGACACCCCAGGAACCTGTACGTTATCTCGGTCTTGTACTTCACCCTGACCACCACCAACACCCCAAGAATCTGTAAGTTATCTTGGTCTTGTACTTCACCCTGACCACCACCAACACCCCAAGAATCTGTAAGTTATCTCGGTCTTGTACTTCACCCTAACCACCACCAACACCCCAGGAACCTGTAAGTTATCTCGGTCTTGTACTTCACCCTGACCACCACCAACACCCCAGGAACCTGTAAGTTATCTCGGTCTTGTACTTCACCCTGACCACCACCAACACCCCAGGAACCTGTAAGTTATCTCGGTCTTGTACTTCACCCTGACCACCACCAACACCCCAGGAACCGGTAAGTTATCTCGGTCTTGTACTTCACCCTGACCACCACCAACACCCCAGGAACCTGTAAGTTATCTCGGTCTTGTACTTCACCCTGACCACCACCAACACCCCACGAGCATAGTTTGAAAAAAAGAGGATAACATTTTTGAAAAATAAAGTATTAAAAACTAAGAATCAGGCAATTAAAATTCTCCAAGGAGTAAGCAGCTTTACCTTGGACATCTGTAAAGTAATGTTCTGCCTAATTACAAATTGGCAATGATTACGTCGTCACAATGTTGTGATTATTTATTTGTGTCAGTTTAAATTTTTCGCATGTAATTATTAATTTTTGTATATTACACAATAGTAACACTTGTAACCAGGCGAGTCGTCCCCTCCACACCACACCACACCGAGTGTTATATCTCTCAATGCCTATTTATACTTATAGTTTACTTTAATCCATATTTTAAGAATTAATTATTCTTGATTAGTGGCGAACAGGTTACATGCAGTCTTCGTGACCTTCGTGTAGTTGGTTGCCTTTAAATCTAATTAACTAACCAACACGCCACAGATGGTACAGGACAACAAAATGCAAGGAGGCAGAGAGGTTCGTACTCAAGGGCAACATAAACAATGGGAAGACCAGAACGAGCCCTTGGTTCACCCAAAGGTGTAGAGAAGCCAAAACTAAGTACGTTTGAGAATGAAAAAAAGTATAGAAGACAAAGAACCCAGGAAAATAAGGAGATTAGTCGAAGAGCCAGAAACGAATATGCACAGAAAAAGAGAGACGCCCAGCGGCAATACGAGAATAACATAGCTTCGTAAACCAAATCTGACCCAAAGCTGTTGTACAGCCACATCAAGAGGAAAACAACAGTCGAGGACTAGGTAATCAAGCTAAGGAAGGAAGGAGAGGAGATCACAAGAAACGATCAAGAATTATGTGCATAGCTCAACACAAGATTTAAGGAAGTAATTTCAGTTTTGACAAAAATGACTCCAGAAAGCAAGAATGGTGGGGTACACCAAGTGCAGGACACAATACATACAACCGAGGAGGTGAAGAGGCTGCTATATGAACTGGATACCTCAAAGGCGATGGGACCGGATAGCATCTCTCTATGGGTCCTGAGAGAGGGAGCAGAGGCAGTGTTGTGTATCACTAACAACAATCTTCAATACATTTATCGAAATAGGGCAACTACCTGAGGTGTGAAAGACAGCAAATGTAGTCCCAATTTTTAAGAAAGGAGACGGACAACGTTAAACTACAGACCAGTGTCACTGACATTTATAGTATGCAAAAATCATGGAGAAGATTATCGGAAAAAGAGTGGTGGAGCACCTAGAAAGGAATGAGTTTATACAGGATAACAAGCACGGTTTCAGGGAAGGAAAATCCTGTGTCACAAACTTACTGGAGTTTTACGACAAGGTGACAGAAGTAAGACAAGAGAGAAGAGAGGGGGGAAATAGATTGCATTTTCTTGGACTGTAAGAAGGCTTTTGACACAGTTCCACACAAGAGAATAGTAGAAAAGCTAGAGGAGCAGGCAGGTATAACAGGAAAGGCAATGCAATGGATCAGATAATACCTGACAGGAAGGAAACAGCGAGTGCTGGTACGTGACGGAGTGTCAGAGTGGGGGCCTGTGACGAGTGGGGTTCCACAGGGGTCAGCCCTAGGGCCGGTGCTGTTTCTGGTATATGTGAATGACATGACGGAAGGGATAGATTTAGAGGTGTTCCTGTTTGCAGACGATGTGAAGTTAATGGGAAGAATTCATACGGATGAAGATCAGGTAGGACTACAAAGGGATCTTGAGAGGCTGCAAGTTTGGTCCAGCAACTGGCTCCTGGAGTTTAACCCCACCAAGTGCAAAGTCATGAAGACTGGGGAAGGTCAAAGACCGCAGACAGAGTATGGGTTAGGGGGCCAAAGACTGCAAACCTCACTCAAGGAAAAGGATCTTGGGGTGGGTATAATAACGAGCACATCTGAGACGCACATCAACCAAGTAACTGTTGCAGCATATGGGCGCCTGGCAACCCTAAGAATAGCGTTTCGACACCTTAGTAAGGAATCGTTCAAAACTCTGTACACCGTGTACGTCCGAACCCTATTGGAATATGCAGCACCAGTATAGAACCCACACATGATCAAGCACGTCAAGAAATTAGTGAAAGCGGAAAGGTTTGCAACAAGACTCGTCCCGGAGCTAAGGGGTATGTCCTACGAGGAGAGGTTAAGGGAAATCGACCTGACGACACTGGAGGCCAGGAGGGATAGGGAGGACATGATAACCACATATAAAATACTGAGAGGAAATGACAAGGTGGACAGGGATTGGATGTTTGAGATGGGACCCAGCAACAAGGGGTCACAACTGGAAACTGAAGACTCAGATGAGTCACTGGGATTTTAGAAAGTATTTCTTCAGTCATAGAGTTGTTAGGAAAGGAACAATCTGGAGAGTGATGTAGTGGAGGCAGGATCCATACATAGCTTTAAGAAGAGGTACGATAAAGCTCATGGAGCAGGGAGAGAGTGGAACTAGTAGCGACCAGCAAAGAAGCGGGGCCAGGAGCTGTGAATAGACCCCTACAACCACAAATAGGTAAGTACAGGAGCTGAGAATTGACCCCTACAACTACATGTAGATGAGTACAGGATAAATACACAGGTGTATTTCTCTCAGCGTATATACGTATGCTAAGTTTACTTAAACGCTGTTTTATAGATTAAAGTATTCTTATCTGGTGGTTAAAAGGTTACTTGAAGACTTAATGACCCTAGTGTAGTCGACAGGCTTTAAACCTCATTAACCAACCAACCACAGATGATGTGATGAAAAGACAGATCCCTTCAGTGTGTCGCCGACCTCGGCAGTGGTTGAAGGGGTATTTTAGTTCTCGTGGTTTTCACTTTTTGGGAGCTTGCAATTACGCCTTTATTTATAGAATTATGTTATTCGAAAATCACCATAATTGTAAGTAGTTTTTATTTTTATGATTTTAAATATTTTTTTTCATGAAAATTGGCTAAAATACAGAAGAATCGGTTATGATGTGTCTTAGCGATTGTCACCCGGAATGTTTTAAAATTTATAAAATTAGTAGATTGGGTCCAAAATGACCCATACGTAAAATAATTATTTATATTTTTTTCAACCAATTTACATGAAAATTGTAGTTTCGTGATACCATTGAAAAGTCTATCCGCTTGGTATCTGTCAAGATAAATGCCTCTTTAGGGAGGTTCCTTGATGCCGATGAGGGCATCTTTGATTCAAGAAATTAGAACCAAACCCTTCCCTACTTTCCTCATATCGAATTTGATGCCTCTCATTCCCCCAGGCGTTGTATGACCCATTATGGGTTATCGCTCCCCATTAATGTAATAAATAATTGATAATGATTAATAATTGTTTCGCCCTGGCCTCCAACCTCCCAAGAGCCAGAAAGTTATTTTTTCTTAGCTATGTCACCCATATCATTATTACATGCATGTCACCCACTACCAGTATATGTACGTCACCCACTACCAGTATCTGTACGTCACCCACTACCAGTATCTGTACGTCACCCACTACCAGTATATGTACGTCACCCACTACCAGTATCTGTACGTCACCCACTACCAGTATCTGTACGTCACCCACTACCAGTATCTGTACGTCACCCACTACCAGTATATGTACGTCACCCACTACCAGTATATGTACGTCACCCACTACCAGTATCTGTACGTCACCCACTACCAGTATCTGTACGTCACCCACTACCAGTATATGTACGTCACCCACTACCAGTATATGTACGTCACCCACTACCAGTATCTGTACGTCACCCACTACCAGTATCTGTACGTCACCCACTACCAGTATCTGTACGTCACCCACTACCAGTATCTGTACGTCACCCACTACCAGTATCTGTACGTCACCCACTACCAGTATCTGTACGTCACCCACTACCAGTATATGTACGTCACCCACTACCAGTATATGTACGTCACCCACTACCAGTATCTGTACGTCACCCACTACCAGTATCTGTACGTCACCCACTACCAGTATCTGTACGTCACCCACTACCAGTATCTGTACGTCACCCACTACCAGTATATGTACGTCACCACTACCAGTATCTGTACGTCACCCACTACCAGTATCTGTACGTCACCCACTACCAGTATCTGTACGTCACCCACTACCAGTATCTGTACGTCACCCACTACCAGTATCTGTACGTCACCCACTACCAGTATCTGTACGTCACCCACTACCAGTATCTGTACGTCACCCACTACCAGTATCTGTACGTCACCCACTACCAGTATCTGTACGTCACCCACTACCAGTATCTGTACGTCACCCACTACCAGTATCTGTACGTCACCCACTACCAGTATCTGTACGTCACCCACTACCAGTATCTGTACGTCACCCACTACCAGTATCTGTACGTCACCCACTACCAGTATCTGTACGTCACCCACTACCAGTATCTGTACGTCACCCACTACCAGTATCTGTACGTCACCCACTACCAGTATCTGTACGTCACCCACTACCAGTATCTGTACGTCACCCACTACCAGTATCTGTACGTCACCCACTACCAGTATCTGTACGTCACCCACTACCAGTATCTGTACGTCACCCACTACCAGTATCTGTACGTCACCCACTACCAGTATCTGTACGTCACCCACTACCAGTATATGTACGTCACCCACTACCAGTATCTGTACGTCACCCACTACCAGTATCTGTACGTCACCCACTACCAGTATCTGTACGTCACCCACTACCAGTATCTGTACGTCACCCACTACCAGTATCTGTACGTCACCCACTACCAGTATCTGTACGTCACCCACTACCAGTATCTGTACGTCACCCACTACCAGTATCTGTACGTCACCCACTACCAGTATCTGTACGTCACCCACTACCAGTATCTGTACGTCACCCACTACCAGTATCTGTACGTCACCCACTACCAGTATCTGTACGTCACCCACTACCAGTATCTGTACGTCACCCACTACCAGTATCTGTACGTCACCCACTACCAGTATCAACAGACTTTCTTAGGTGTACTTCACCTCCTTGGCCTGACGAACATTAACACTAGAACTGTAAATTTGGACCCTCTTAAAGCCTACCAGATACCGCAACCTACCACAAGTGGAATGTCTTCTAGGAAAAATATACCTGGTCTTCCCACAGTTCTTTGAGGGTTTCTTGGACTTTGTACCAGTTCAGAAGTTCCCTCCATGGAGGACGGTAGATGTCGAACCCCGCAGTGTTAGGAGTGGCCGGGGGAGGGTGAAGGTACTTGTCCCTCAACACTGGTATCAGAGCAGGATTCCTCAAGTTGCTCTTGCCAGCGAAGTACGTCTCCACACATTCTAGTGTAAAAGCCACATATGTTCTTATTTAAAATTAAGTAGATAATATCCTTACGTTTTTTCTTAGTTGTGGACTAGCCATGTCGAGGGGTTAAGTAACTTTTAAACTGATTTTGTAGTCTGTGAGGGTATCACAACGTTGGCTTGACCCATTGCTCGAGTATGGGATTAGTAATCGAACATTGATAATTGTTTTAGGATTCATTAAATAGGAAATTGAGAAAATTTTGTGGGAGTTGTATCCTAAGGAGTAGCTCCAAATAGAAATAAAATTCTGCTGGATTATCCCAGGTTAAGAAATGTAAGAACCTTAACGAGTGAAGTGTGGTGTAATACTAACCTAGTGTACATGTGGGTGTGAACCAGGACAGGGGTGTAGGCAGGTGACTGGTGGTGTAGTAAACCATTGTACCCAGTACCACGAGTACCACCACACTGCTGACATGTAGTCCCTCACACCGCATGTGTTGTGCTCTTTTCCCAACCCAGCACTCTAGAACACCTCTTAAATATCCAGCACCTGTAATGTAAGAACAAATTAGCTCTACTTTTAATTATATTTAAGGGAAGCGCTAAATCCACGGTTGTCATACACAACTTGTGGAATGGGAGGTAATAATATTCCAGCCAAGGGAACTACTTTTAAGAACCTTAACTAAAACGTATTTTCACAGTTAAACACTATAGTACATTCCAATTCAGTGAGTTGTTGAAATTAGTAAATATATTAAGATTATTATAGTCATAACTTTTTATTTTATTGGTGAAAACCATTTGAACTTGTGGAAGTTAGGTCATTTAAATAAAAAGAAATCTGTTAGATATGCACAAGACAGTTTTGTAGTGAATTAATGCTCTGTAGGTTTAGTGCTTCTTTTTTATTATATTAATAATATAGTGATTTATCATGTTAGGGTTTAGCACTAGGTTTTAACATTACCATATTACCATTATATATAGAACATAGTGGAGGTACATTTTTTTAGGCTGGCTAAGATTGCATGAAGATCTAATTTTCTTAGTAGAGATCACTTGTTTCTGACAAAACCATACTATAAGCATCAGAAAACCTAATTAATAAATAAACAACCATTATATATAAAAAAAACACTTCCCCTGACAAAACACACAAACCCCTCATTTAAAACTCAAAATTCTCATAAAAAAATAGTCACTAGGATGCTCTAGCAACATTATCTGATCCCCATACCATAGCCTAGCCAAAAAAAAAAAATCATTTTTATAACACTCCGCTCCAGGCCCAGACTCATGGAACTCCGTGTTCATCAAGAACTGCTAAAAGCCCCTATCACGTGCTTTTAACATCCTATGGAGAGGGAGCATGGACACTGGGGTCGTTCCGCAGTTACTAAAAACAACAGACATAGCCCCACTCCACAAAGGGGGCAGTAAAGCAATAGCAAAGAACTACAGACCAATAGCGCTAACGTCCCATATCATAAAAATCTTTGAAAGGGTTCTAAGAAGCAAGATCGCCACTCATCTAGATACCCATCAATTACACAACCCAGGGCAGCATGGGTTTAGAGCAGGTCGCTCCTGTCTGTCCCAACTACTGGACCACTACGACAAGGTCCTGGATGCTCTAGAAGACAAACAAAATGCAGATGTTATATACACAGACTTTGCAAAAGCCTTTGACAATTGTGACCATGGTGTAATAGCACACAAAATGCGTGATAAAGGAATAACAGGAAAAGTTGGTAGATGTATCTATAGTTTCCTAACAAGTAGAACACAGAGTAGTAGTCAACAGAGTAAAGTCTGAGGTGGCTACGGTGAAAAGCTCTGTTCCACAAGGCACAGTACTCGCTCCCATCTTTTTCCTCATCCTCATATCAGACATAGACAGGGATATCAGCCACAGTGCCGTGTCTTCCTTTGCAGATGACACCCGAATATGCATGACAGTGTCCACCATTGAAGACACTGCAAGACTCCAAGCAGACATCAACCAAAATTTAAATGGGCTGCAGAAAACAATATGAAGTTCAATGATGAGAAATTTCAATTACTCAGATATGGGAAAACGTGAGGAAATTAAAATTTCATCAGAGTATAAAACAAATTCCAACCACACAATAGAGCGAAAAACTAATGTCAAAGACCTGGGAGTGATCATGTCAGAGGATCTCACCTTCAAGGACCATAACACTGTAGCAATCGCATTTGCTAGAAAAATGACAGGATGGATAATGAGAACCTTCAAAACCAGGGATGCCAAGCCCATGATGACACTTTTCAGGTCGCTTGTTCTATCTAGGCTGGAATATTGGTACACACTAACTGCACCTTTCAAGGCAGGTGAAATTGCTGACCTAGAAAATGTGCAGAGAACCTTCACGGCACGCATAACTGCGATAAACCACCTCAATTACTGGGAACGCTTGAAGTTATTAAACTTGTACTCCCTAGAACGCAGGCGGGAGAGATACATTATTATATACACTTGGAAAATCCTAGAGGGATTAGTACCAAACTTGCACACGAGAGTCACTCCCTACGAAAGCAAAAGACTCGGCAGACGATGCAACATCCCCCCCAATGAAAAACAGGGGTGCCACTAGCACGTTGAGAGAACACAATAAGTGTCAGGGGCCCAAGACTGTTTAACTGCCTCCCAGCATACATAAGGGGATTACCAATAGACCCCTGGTAGGCACCTAAAATCAGTATCTAACCAGCCAGGCTGTGGTTCGTACGTTGGACTGCGTGCGGCCAGCAGTAAGAGCCTGGTTTATCAGGCCCTGATCCACCATGAGTCCTGGTCACAGACCGGGCCGCGGGGGCGTTGACCACCGGAACTCTCTCCAGGTAAACTCCAGGTAACCCCTGTCTATGAATATTGCTATAATTTTAAAATATAAACAAGCTGGTCCATAAGAACTTGACAGCCAAGCTGACATCAGATGCTCTCAGTACTACTGTAACTTCATAATTTATATTTTATTACCAATATTATAAGTAATATTGCACTCTAAGCTCTATTACAAACTGATTGTGTGTTTGAGGTAAATCTTTCGAGGGAGATGCCTTGATCCTGGTAAAGGACTCTTTAATTCAAGGAATTCAAGGTAGCCTCTTCCTCAAATCAAGCCTGACTGCCTCTCATTCCCAAGGCGCTGTATGATTAAAAAGTTTTAGCACTTCACTGTGAATATATAAGCTACACCAACATTTTTAAAGCACTGTATAATAGTGATCCTAACTCCGTTAAAATAGTGGAACCTTAATCACGAATACATATCACCGGTAGCAGTATGACCCACACACGTTTAGCGCACTTATATATATATATATATATATATATATATATATATATATATATATATATATATATATATATATATATATATATATATATCATAATAATACTGGTGATCCAACGGAACAGCGGCGCTCCAGTGGTTACTACGGGACATAGCTGACAAGACCTAACCTGGGAGATTCTCAAGAAAAAAATACCATAGGTTTTATTAGCTAGCTGTGAAGGGCTTCAGTGTGATTTAGAATGACATAACATTCCTATTACTACTGATTTTTATTGACTCCGTGTCTTTTATATATATATATATATATATATATATATATATATATATATATTAATAACACGGTACTCGCACATTAACATGCACGGTACTCGCACATATTACAGCACAGTACTCGCACATATTACAGCACAGTACTCGCACATATTACAGCACAGTACTCGCACATATTACAGCACAGTACTCGCACATATTACAGCACAGTACTCGCACATATTACAGCACAGTACTCGCACATATTACAGCACAGTACTCGCACATATTACAGCACAGTACTCGCACATATTACAGCACAGTACTCGCACATATTACAGCACAGTACTCGCATAATTACAGCACAGTACTCGCACATATTACAGCACAGTACTCGCACATATTACAGCACAGTACTCGCACACATTACAGCACAGTACTCGCACATATTACAGCACTACTCGCACATATTACAGCACAGTACTCGCACATATTACAGCACAGTACTCGCACATATTACAGCACAGTACTCGCACATATCACAGCACAGTACTCGCACATATCACAGCACAGTACTCACACATATTACAGCACAGTACTCGCACATATCACAGCACAGTACTCGCACATATCACAGTACAGTACTCGCACATATCACAGCACAGTACTCGCACATCAACATGCACACAGAGAGACCTGTGCTGGCTTAACTGGTTACTAGAGACTAGGACTGGTAGCAGCAGCAGCGGCAGTGGCCTCGCTGGTGATGGGACAGCCTCTCTCTCAGCGCTGCCACCGTGGCAGTCAGCATTGTCTCGGCTCATAAGATTTACTCGGTAATCCATTTTTCTTTCCGAGATTTAGGACAGTGTTTTAATGACTTCCTAAGTGGAGGTGTCTTGATGCCGGTTAGGGGCTCTTGATCCAATGAACAAGACTTATCCTCCCTTTCCTTGGCTCAATGATGATTGCCCTTCATTCCCCAGGCGCTGTTTCCTAGGGGTTTGGCGCTTCCTCTGTTTAAATATAAACAATGATATATTATTCTAGGGTTAGCTGTTCGTTTTTATGGCAAGTTAATTTTGGAAGTTTTTCCCCCCAACTTTCATGAGGAAAACTTGTCAGAATATGTGTTTCCTGGAATGCCTCTTTCTTCTCACTCGTACTGAACATTTAACTACCTACAGCTTATATTCAGCTTGCTACACAAGCATCGACTAACACCTAGTATACATTTTTTGTGTGTGTGCAAAGTGAGAAAGGCAACGAGTTTAGAGGAAGCTTGTCCATTGAGTCTGAAATTTACGTGGATGATGACGTGGTACAGCCCAGTCCTGGAGTTTATCCCTGCTAACATCTGGGTACTGGCAATTTGCAACTGTTGGTGTGTGCAACACTTGCACGAGGAAGGGAATTGCAGGAAAACTTTAACCACCGTTGAAGTGTGCGCGACTTGAGGCTAGTGTGAGCGTTCTTCACAATGGTGAGATAAGCAGTGTTGTTTTAGTATAGTGAATTCGTATATTTCCCTATTTTTTATCCTTTTATACAAAATCCAGTCAAGTGAATCTCTAAATTTTTGGGATTTTTTAATATATCTGTATAAATGAAAACAATGTAAATTGTACAAAATGTGTACGCGTATTCCTACGTAGTTGTGCTTACGTGGTTTACTCAGCTCCTGGGCCTTGCCTTGTAAACATCTTAGCTGGTGTAATTCATTACCACTGAGGTGTCTTCCATTCTTCCTGAGGCTGGGTGTAATTAGGTGTTGAAGTTTAAGTGGTTTAGGTGCAGAGGTAGTGGCCTCTTCTCTTGGTGTGTCACTCTCCTCTCAGTGTGTTAGCCAGACTAAAAATACAATATATAATGATTGGTAATAATACTGGAAATAGGTAAAAGGATACATATGCAACTTGAGACATATATTAAGGCAGTGCTTTGCACTGCCATTAGTTATAACATTATCCAAACTCCTTATATCCTAGTTTCAACACTCGCGTAATACTGAATTTGACATTTTTCCATAAAATCCTCCATAATTATATTAATTTTAATTCTTCTTTCATCTATGTATTGAGTATTTACCAACAAATCTCCATTTAATATTTCTATCAGTAAATACTATATGGGTTGATAGAAAAATAAATGAAACGTCTGGCGTGCAGCCACAGGTGTATTTTTTTTTTTTACAAAGTTATACTTTCCTAGGCAATTTACCCCTACTTCCCCCACCCCCTGAAGGGAGGTGTTGGTACAGCATGTGTGTGCAGCACGTACAGCATGTGAGTGTGCAGCACGTACAGCATGTGAGTGTGCAGCACGTACAGCATGTGAGTGTGCAGCACGTACAGCATGTGAGTGTGCAGCACGTACAGCATGTGAGTGTGCAGCACGTACAGCATGTGAGTGTGCAGCACGTACAGCATGTGAGTGTGCAGCACGTACAGCATGTGAGTGTGCAGCACGTACAGCATGTGAGTGTGCAGCACGTACAGCATGTGAGTGTGCAGCACGTACAGCATGTGAGTGTGCAGCACGTACAGCATGTGAGTGTGCAGCACGTACAGCATGTGAGTGTGCAGCACGTACAGCATGTGAGTGTGCAGCACGTACAGCATGAGTGTGCAGCACGTACAGCATGTGAGTGTGCAGCACGTACAGCATGTGAGTGTGCAGCACGTACAGCATGTGAGTGTGCAGCAAGTACAGCATGTGAGTGTGCAGCACGTACAGCATGTGAGTGTGCAGCACGTACAGCATGTGAGTGCAGCACGTACAGCATGTGAGTGTGCAGCACGTACAGCATGTGAGTGTGCAGCACGTACAGCATGTGAGTGTGCAGCACGTACAGCATGTGAGTGTGCAGCACGTACAGCATGTGAGTGTGCAGCACGTACAGCATGTGAGTGTGCAGCACGTACAGCATGTGAGTGTGCAGCACGTACAGCATGTGAGTGTGCAGCACGTACAGCATGTGAGTGTGCAGCACGTACAGCATGTGAGTGTGCAGCACGTACAGCATGTGAGTGTGCAGCACGTACAGCATGTGAGTGTGCAGCAAGTACAGCATGTGAGTGTGCAGCACGTACAGCATGTGAGTGTGCAGCACGTACAGCATGTGAGTGTGCAGCACGTACAGCATGTGAGTGTGCAGCACGTACAGCATGTGAGTGCAGCACGTACAACATGTGAGTGTGCAGCACGTACAGCATGTGAGTGTGCAGCACGTACAGCATGTGAGTGTGCAGCACGTACAGCATGTGAGTGTGCAGCACGTACAGCATGAGTGTGCAGCACGTACAGCATGTGAGTGTGCAGCACGTACAGCATGTGAGTGTGCAGCACGTACAGCATGTGAGTGTGCAGCAAGTACAGCATGTGAGTGTGCAGCACGTACAGCATGTGAGTGTGCAGCACGTACAGCATGTGAGTGTGCAGCACGTACAGCATGGAGTGTGCAGCACGTACAGCATGAGTGTGCAGCACGTACAGCTGTTGTTGTTGTTGACAGGGAGTGTACCAGAGCAGTGTGGTGCTGAACTTGCTGTTGATGGTGTTTACAGCAGTGTTCCTCTCCAGTTACCTCATCAACACTCACTCCTCTCTGTTACCCTGGCTCACCATCTCCTGCCACAACCGTCAGTACCTTTTAACTACACCATTAGTTATGTAGCAATTTAAATTTTTCGTAGTGTGCAACAATCGTAATAATGCAATTCATCTTAAAGGAAAAAAAATCCAGGGGCTTTGGTTATTTACATCTCAGGAAAGTGCTGTTATATAGAGCGATGCTAAATTCACTGTTATGAACGTCAGAAATTGGGAAATTAAAAGTTTCTAGCTTTCATGAATTTATAATATTTAATGACGTACTGCCGTTACAGGCACATATTGAATCCAGGGACTATGGCCCCCAACATTTTTATTCGCTAAGCAAGTTAGTGGTAATGAACTACTTAAAAAATTTGACTTTAACAATATTGAGTTGTTTATTAAGTGGTGAATTCTCCCAACAGAATGTTTGGATACATACTTCGCTGGCCCACCCAATTTTACAGACCCGGCACTGTTGTCGATGGTGAGGGAAAAGTACCTGACTCCACCACCTGCTAATCCAGACACCACACCCATTGACATTCACGAGCCAGTGTGGAGCAGACTGGTGGACTGGGATGTCCTGCAGGAGCAGCTGAAGCAGATCTGGCAGGGGCAGGTGCGTAGAACACTACTCCACACGTCACGCCACCGCCTCACTGATCATTTAATAGTTTTTCCTTGTGTTATATTAATTGTTTTTTTTTTCATTGTGTTACATATAACAATTATTCTTTACTACGGCTGCTGAAAAATTATTCAAAAGTAAAACTATAATTAAGCCTCAAAGAGAGCGACACAACATTCAAGCAATATTATGGTAATAGCAACACAACTTAACATATATTGGATAATAACCATTTGAAATCATGATTATTGCAATCATAACTTAACGCTAAACCCACTAGGGTCATACAGTTTGAAACCAATAAATAGAGTAATTTTATCTAAAGTGTAGATCTTCACTTGTTTAAAATAATTACATTAATGGGAAAGTGGTAAACCTGTAGGCGCCTTGGGAATGGGGAGGTAATTAGGTTTGATCCAAGGAGGGAAGGGTAACTAAAGTCCCTTCGATCAAGAATCCTTTTATCAGCATTGTGGCACCCCCACCCTCCCTCCCTTCCATCCTTCCCTCCCTCCCTCCCTCCCTTGCTTTTGGAATAAAACAGTATTGGAATAAATGGTTGTATCTAGAATTACAATAATTACACAAATAACCCGCACATAGGGAAGGGGAGCTTGCGACGTTTTGGTCCCGACTTGGACCATGTACAGTCCCACTGTGACTTGGACCATGTACAGTCCCACTGTGACTTGGACCATGCACAGTCCCACTGTGACTTGGACCATGTACAGTCCCACTGTGACTTGGACCATGTACAGTCCCACTGTGACTTGGACCATGTACAGTCACACTGTGACTTCGTTCCAGTCACGGTATTGTGCCTTTTTGTTATTACAATAATTACTCTGTATTAAAAAATAACATATTTTAGGAATATAAGCTTAAATACATTAGGATAAATGTAAATAGTCATATTTAGCGGTATATACATTTGTATTAGTGTCATTTATTTCAGTGTAACTTTAAGGTTTAAAGCTCGCATGTATCCGTACTTAGTCCTTTATTAAGTATCCTCTAAGGGGCACCTTTAAATGGTTAACAGTTTATTTTTACCCTTCCAAGGTTTCCGGTGGTAGTAACTAAGGAAACGTCTAAGTAACTATTGGCATGTGTAAGTGTCCCTCTGGTAAGGTTTACATAGCCAGTTCATAATTTCGGTTTCTGTCTGGTAACTCGTCACTTGTGATACTTATAGTCAGCATGGTAGTTCTTCTCTTACACTTCAAACATTCATCATTGGTGCATTCTACTTGAAGGAAAGCTGGGGTTCTTGATGGAATGTGTAGGTGCCAGTTTAATATATTTTCCCGTGAAAAAAACTTGAAAATTATTATGAAAATATTCAATCTTTAATGGCTGATAATTCAACTTCTAAATGTTTGTAAGGTGAAGTGCGGGTGTATTTTGGGACAATGACCCTCACCAGCTTTAAGCTTCCAAAGCTGATGTGTCTTAGCAGTGTTTTACTTTGTGGGTTTTAACTTTGGTCATATGTATGGCAAAGTACATTAAGAATTTTAAGTATGGCAAAATTTGTACCCCTTTTGGGGTTGGAAGGCAAATTGGCTTGAACTTCGGTATTGTTCTTCGAGGGAGGTTCCCGAACTCCGGTGAGGGGCATTTAATCCGTGGAATTGGACCTGAAATCCACTTCACTGGATTAAGCCTGATTACCTCCCATTACCCCACGTGTTGTATGACCCCTACACGGGTTTAGCGTTCTCATAAATGTAATAATTATAGTAATATACGAGTATATACAACTATAGATAAGCGTTTCAGATATAATTAATTGTATTAATATGCACTATTTACACACTAAAGATGTTTCGGTCCTTCTAGAATAATTAAATCGATGGTGGACCGAAATGTCTTCTGTTTTCATCTGCTGTCTGTGGGTTAGTTGTGCTAATTGTACCAGCCACGACATTGACTTGTATTATAAACTTCAGCATGCTATATTTCTACTAGTCTGCTGTTTTAGTGGAGTCTTTACTATGTGAATTGAGTTTTTCTTTTTGAAAACGCCACCAATAATTTAGTATTTTGAGTAAATTACAACAAAAAAAAAATGTGACTGGAACAATACACAAATAACCCTCATCCGTGATCAGTGATTAACGGAATATAGATCTCGAGTTGGATTGAGATTTATTCACACATTCAGGCAAATTTTATATGGTAACAGCATTGCTCTCAGCAAGTTGGGTTTTTTTTTAGTTTTGTAATGATTTTTGAAAAATTATTTTTTTCCTGAGTAGAGGCATGGTTGACAAATAGGCAGCAGAGAGTTTGCATAAATGGAGAGAAATCAGAATGGGGGCACGTCTCAAGCAGTGTTCCACAGGGGTCAGTGTTGGGCCCCTTGTTCACAATTTACATAAACGACATAGATGAGGGAATAAATAGCGATACGTATAAGCAAATTTGCTGATGACACCAAAATAGGCCGTCCAATTCATTCTAATGAGTACATTAGAGCACTCCAGGATGATTTGAATAGACTGATGCACTGGTCGGAGAAGTGGCAGATGCAGTTTAATGTAGATAAATGCAAAGTTCTAAATGTTGGACAGGACAATAACCATGCCACATATAAACTAAATGTAGATCTTAATATTACTGATTGCGAAAAGGAGTTAGGAGTTCTGGTTAGCAGTAATCTTAAACCAAGACAACAATGCATAAGTGTTCGCAATATAGCTATCAGAATCCTTGGCTTCGTATCAAGAAGTATAAATAATAGAAGTCCTCAGGTTGTTCTTCAACTCTATATATCTTTGGTTAGGCCTCATCTAGATTATGCTGCACAGTTCTGGTCACCGTATTACAGAATGGATATAAATGCACTGGAAAACGTACAAAGGATGACAAAGTTGATCCCATGTATCAGAAATCTTCCCTATGAGGATAGACTGAGGGTCCTGAATCTGCACTCTCTAGAAAGGCGTAGAATTAGAGGGGATATGATTGAAGTGTATAAATGGAAAACAGGAATTAATAAAGGGGATGTAAATAGCGTGCTAAAAATATCTAGCTAGACAGGACTCGCAGCAATGGATTTAAGTTGGAAAAAATCAGATTCAGGAAGGATATAGGAAAACACTGGTTTGGTAATAGAGTTGTGGATGAGTGAAACAAAATCCCGAGTACCATCAAAGAAGCTAAGACGTTGTGTAGTTTTAAAAATAGGTTAGATAAATACATGAGTGGGTGTGAGTTGGACCTGACCAGCTTGTGCTACTAGGTCAGTTGCCGTGCTCCTTCCTTAGTGAATGGGACCTGCCCTGACTACCTTAAGCCGGTGGGTGAATTGGATCTGCCTCGCATGGGCCAGTAGGCCTGCTGCAGTGTTCCTTCTTTCTTATGTACTTACAACATAAATTAGTGGAAGGCTGCCCCTGTTTGAAAGGTAGTCCTATGACTATAAGACTCTACGCAAGAATGAAATGTCCCAATAAAAATGCTTTGCAACATCCGTCTTTACTACACTGGTGCTGGAGTGTTGGTAGGGTAAGGCACAAGAAATATAGGCTCCTGAGGTGTTGGAGGTCAGGATCAGCTATAGGACACTGAGACACACTACCTTACAGGGTCCAGGGATGTTCGTGGAAATCGGGGCAGTGGACGGGGATTTCATGAGCCAGACGTTGATGCTAGAGAAGAACCTGAGCTGGACGGGTCTCCTGATCGAGCCAGATCCTCGTTCCTACCGCATCCTACAGCAGCGCCGCCGCAACGCTTGGACCTCTCCCGTCTGCATCCACAACACTTATCCTTTCGTGGTAAGCACTCCACCATTTACGCAGGTAAAGTATGTATTATGACAATGCTCTCCAGATTATTCTCTGGAGAATTTCTTGAAGATAATGAGTGAGGCCCGTGGCCTGGTAGGCAAAGCTCTAGCTTCACACGCTGAGGTTCCGTGGTCCGATTCCCGGCGAGGGTGGAAACATTGGGCGTGTTTTGTTACACCTGTTGTCCCTGTTCACCCGTCAGTAAAATGGGTACCTGGGTGTTAGTCGATTGATGTGGGTCGCATCCTTGGACAAAATTGACCTAATTTGCCCGAAATGCTCTGCATAACAAGGGGCTTTCTATATAGTAGTATATCATTGATGTCAGCTAGGCCTGTATACCTTGTACATGTACTTATAGAAATAAAGATATTAATAGGATAGTATTCCATTCCGGGGTTTTATAGGCTGTAAAACCCAAACTATTAAAACTGTTTCATAGCAGTTCCGGTGTCACTGGCACCCCTCTCAGTAAGGATAGGCGCTCATGTTATATAAAATTTATAGGTTGAGTTGACTTGACGACCTATAACCTATGTATTGTCCTGATAAAGCTCATGGAGAGGGACACAGCCGTAATAAATGTCTCTTTATTCGCTCTTTTCCTTTTTTAACTTGCATTGCCAGTATTTATGCAGTTTAGTTATTAAAAACTAGACAACAATTTGGTTAACAAGTGCCAGACAGCAGTTTATTGTGAGTTTAACAGTTTAGTGATCATGCATTATGACTTTGAAATTTATGTAGTATCACTGCCAAGTTTTATTGATTGACTTGGAAATAATTATGTAGTATCACTGCCAAGTTTTATTGATTGACTTGGAAATAATTATGTAGTATCACTGCCAAGTTTTATTGATTGACTTTAGGCATAATTACGTAGCACCAGATCATTTAAAGTGAAAGAAAAATAGCTTAGTTTCAGTGTTGGCAATATAACTGTTGTGATGAGGTAGTACGTTGTGAAAGCTTAATTAAATAGCAACGTGTATTGTACAGAGAAAGTTTTGGCTGAGAGACCTGGACGAGGACCTTCCTGATCACTTCCTGCAGCTACTGATGGCACGCAGTAAACTGATCGACGACATCCTCTCTGGGGTTAGTACCAGCCTTGACCTTGCATCCCTCCTGCCTTTCCTACTTGTAGATTGTTTATTTGTTAAATGCTAAACCTGTGTAGGTCACGGTTTATGGAGTGTTGTAGGTTCCAGCTCCATCCGCAAAGAGAAAGGCACACGTGTGTAATTCACCTGATGAATGATACTGTCCTTAATGTAGTGCCATAGGATAAACAAAATAACTGTCGTTTGTTGTTAGGTTAGGTGAGATTTGTCAGGAAACAGAACAGTTGTTTCCTGACACGGATCTCAGTCATACGATAACCCGCCACTGGAGCTTTAGGCCATTTGACAGAGGCCTTCCGCTGGCTTAACTGTTCATCCCTTAAAAACTAGTACCTGCCATTTGTGGAGAATCCTCGTAGATTTTATTACATTTACTAACATTGTTTAAATCTGAAATTATCCCATTTTTACCCCTATCGATAATTTCGGTATGATGTCCACCCGTAGGTTCTCTCTCCTTTCATTAATGGTTATCCTTACTATCTCTTCTGATTATTTATTTTCCAACAGACTTTTTGTTTCCAATGCCCTTTTACTGTGGGTCTTTGGCCTCACTACACTTCAGTCGACTATGGGCTTTTTTTTCCATAATTCCTTGCTGGGACGAATGTGTTACGCTTGCTTTAGTCATCTGTCTTCTCATGTGCTGCCTTGACTTTCATTTATCTTCTCTACTGTATTCAAGAACCCCTCATTCTTGTGTAATAATTACCTCTTGTTCTGTTGTTTTCTGCTTTTCTGCAGTAATACCTCCAATAGATAGTTGTAACATGTGGTCACTGGCTTCTACAAGTTCCTCATATTTGGTTCCTTTGACCACTTCACTTGAAGGAAATACCAATCTTGCTGTTTTCTTTTACTCATTTGGCTCAAGACGTTTCTCAGATCTTTGTTATTTACAGTTCTTCGAAGTCATTTTATGAGTAGTCTTCCAAGATCACCAATTTTAATAAATGTGTATCAGTCTAATAGGGGCATGAGGACTGAGCGTTTTGTCCTGGAGCCAGGGGGAAAAAAATGTGGAGCAGTTAAAAAATATCTGGGCAGGGCCCACTATTGGAAGTAGGTCAGGACCCTAAGGTGGGCCCCGTTCACATGTGAAGACGTAAACTGCTGCAGCTCCCCGTTTCTTCCACTTGCTCCAGTGTAAAAAGTTCCCCCTTCATGCCTCTATTTAATTGATGAAGCCTGCTGTGCAGGCAACACTGCTCGCAATATAGATAGCCAGGTGCTTCACATGTCTTGGTCATGAACTTGATCTAGAGAACAGTAGTCTCGTCTGCATTGAAATTTCTTTATATATTGTTTCTTCCAACATTTGTATCACAGCCCTGTTGGTTCATTACTCTTAGTCTTGATTATATTGACTTTTGTCTTTATTCTCTTGGTAAGTTTTTAGTTTGTTTATGAACGTACTTAATCCTTTAGTCTTACAGCGTATGGGAAATGGGAGAGGGTGGTAATCTAGTATAATCTAAAAGGGGAGGATAGTTTCAGATCCTTGGGCCAAAAGCCCTTCAGCATCATCAAGGCACCCTCCTTGAAGGTTAAGCTATGGTAAGAAAACTGTTCACACTTCACTAACGTTGATTACAACCGGAGTTGTTAATTGCAACTTTAAGAATAAATAAGGTGCTGAAAGTGTTATATAGATAACTCGCAACAATGGATTTAATTGGGATAAATTGAAATTTAAAAGGATATAGGAAAGCACTGGGAATAAAATACGCATGTATATTAAAACATTGTTGAAGGGGACATTTCTGCACTAGTGACTTTTCACCTGTGGCGGAATGTCTTGAGTCAGTGGCTGGAGTGTGCATGGTTCTTATTCCCTGTTTGTTAGTATTAACATCCCAGTACTTGCTCAGGAAAGCACTGGTTTTGTAACAGTTTTAGACATGTAGCTCCGTTAAAGAGAACACTGTGGTTAGTTTTAACTAAAAACAGGTTAGACAAATACACGAGTGGAAATGGGTTGATGGGAGGAGTACGTGTGTTGGATGTTCTGTTAGCACTACTGCAACGCTCTTTTATTACGAGTGTGCTTGCAGGATGAAGAGAGAGGGAGCTTCGTGAATGTCCCCTGTATGCCTCTCTCCACACTCCTGCTGGCTGCCAACATTACCACCATAGACTTACTCAGCTCAGCTACAGGAGTCGACGAGGACGAAAAAAGAATAGGGGATGTCCTACACAGCCGCCACTTTGATGTTAAGGTACGACAATACTCAACATGTATTTTATGACAACCTGATAACCTTTTATTTTTCAGCTATTATTTTTAATGCATTTCGTTATGGGGTAGCGCTAAACCCGTGGTCGTCATACGACGCCTGAGAAATGGGAGGCAATCAGGTTCGATCCAAGGAAGAGGACCTCGCCGACATCAAGGCACCTCCATAATTAGAACTTCCAACGTAAGGCTTAGTCCTACTGGCATTAAAAGTTATATACGTATGTAAAATAATTTGGTATGCTCAAAATATATAATGCTTCTTATTGATATATGTATACCTGAACATCTATGATTGTTATTACAATTAAAAAAAACTCTAAAGCAATATGGGGTCACAGCACAAATAAGCTGTGGTAAAGTTTCTTGCATTTTATAGATAGTTTAAAATCCATTTAAAAGTATAGTAATATTTGACTAGTGATATTGTTGCCTATTTGAGCTCTTTTGTTTCAATGAGTGTTTACTCCCAATAGCAAGCAATAAATGAATCCTCTGCGTGAACACGAAAGACAGTTAAACGAGCTACTATTGTGGCAGTTTCCGTGTCTCAATATAAGCTTTGAAACTTACGTCTGTCTTCATACTTATTAGCAATATGCCATTTTCATTCACTTTCCTCTGCACGACAGACACTGCTGCTTCACTTTCCAACGGGGAGGCTGTTTAGAGACCCCTATCCGCACATCCCTGGCTACATAGTGGACATGGAACACTCCACACTTCTCATAAAACTCTACATCAAGAAGTCCCACTGCAAGTTCATCAGCAAGAAGACTTGCAGAACAATACACCATTACGACACATCAAAGGCTTGCCTTAAATATCTATGTTTCGACTTTCTGACTGTGTGGTCCACCAGTATGCGACGCACCCAAAACAAATGAAAGTGCATTTCATGAAATTTGGCAGAAAACGGCTCATAAATGTTTTGTCACCTTTTGAAACTCCCTCAGTGCATTAAGGTATATTTTATTATTTTGTTAGGTATAAAGTCTCGCAACTACCTAGGTCATTAAGGCTGCCGATTACTGTTTATTAAAGAAAAGAATTATTAATTAAGACTTCCCACAAAATGTTATATAAGTAGACACTTTTACACTAATAAAACATTTAATGTTTGGCTCAACAGGAGCTTTATTAGTTGACCCTCTTTCAGGGAAGAGGGGGGGGGGGTTCTTTGACATGGCCGAATGGGCTCTTGATCCAAGGAATTAGACCCTTGTCTTTCTCTGGTCGAATCTAAATACTCCCTCTTCCTCAGTGGTTCGTCGATTTTCGGATCGTTCGCACATCACAGGACAGCCTGGCTTGAAGCAATCGTCCAAACTTCCTCGACTCACACTTAACAACCCTGACACGATAAACTGACACTCCTCGTTCCTGTCCTAAGAAACACGCGTCCTGGCAATGTCTTTCCCTTTAATCTGTATTTCAAAGACAATCGAAATTCTCTTTTCTTAAACAGTCGACACCTACTTTTTTTTTTTTTAACTGGTCACGGCATTAGGAAAATACTCAAGAGACATGTTGGTCAAAACGTATCCTTCCATGCCCTCAAGAGTGAGATGCATATTGTCACTATAAAGGTTCCTGAACAAGCTGACAATCTTTCCCTTTGTCCTGTCGACGACACTAGTCACAATACACGCATTCCTTCCTCAGTTATAGCTGCAGTACTGTCCTCATCCTGCACATTCTAATCTAACAAGAATTTGCGCAACTTGAGCTCCAGAACCTTCGTTGACAAAGTGGAAACGCGTGTGCCCTGCCCGAGGATGGAGACGTATCCAAGCAACACTGCCAAACTAACCGACTATCAGGAGCTTCCAGCCTCAGTTTACATAGCAGGACAGCGCTTAAAAGTGCAGGACTGCTCCCAACAAATCAACAATGAAGACTTTGCTGGTACTTTGCCCACCCGCCCAAGTATTGTAGATCACTGGCAGAATGCTCAGTCTGCAGTGCAGCTGATAATAATAATCCATTCTGTAGCCAGGCCCCCTCCCCAATCCTTTACTTACCTCAACTGTGGAGCTCACCTGGCGTATACCTCCCGTTGCCCGCTTTTTTTACGAGAAAGCAAAATCTACTGTCTCGAGGAAAGTCTTTCGTACGCTATGACTTACTAGTTTCCGTTTCTAGGGATGACTATTATATCTCTTCTACTCCAGAGCTGTTCGGCGCCCAGAGGCCTCTGTTGTATACTTTTCCACCGTTGCCTGTGTCTAACCCTTATGAGGTCTTGACCTCTAACGTTCCTACCTCTTTACCTCTCATTCTTACTACGTCCTTTTCAATTTCCCATTTTTCTCCACCCACAGCCCTTCCCAGCAGGGTCCTCATCTCTTCCTCAAAATCTCAGACCCGAAACTCGCTACTAACCTATTGTTCTTCCGTGCTTTATTTGCCTTACCTCTGTGTTTTGCCCCTTGCCGCCTCCTGTGTCTGAGTTGTGGAAGTCCACCCATCTCCTACAGTCTACCACTGCCCTCTTCCCGTGTCCCCACTCAGATTCCTTCATCCCAGGATACTACTTCTCTCTTTCTCTTCCCATTTTGACATCTAACTTTCTCATCACTCTGTTCCATCTATCTCTTCGCCTCTTGCGTCATGCTACCTTAACCTCAGAAACTATTGAGGCCACATCGACTTTTGTCAAAGAGAGAAAACCTGTGATGGACGTCGACCCCTCTCCCTTACTTTCACATTCCCACCCTTTACATCTGCTCCTGCCCTACATCTTCCATCTATGGTTCCACACACATCGCTCATTTCTAATTTACAGCTACTGCCACACATCGACTTTAGAAAGCTGGCTAGGGTATCTAGTAATGTTGTTGTCTTACTGATCACGGCTAATGGCTTTATTACAGTGGAATATCAGAGGTTAGAGGAAATTAGGGTAACTCCAAATGTTGCACTCCCAGTTTTCCCGATAGTTCTTTACAGAAACCAAAGTTATGTTCATCTGTTGGCATCCCACTCTGGGCATGTTTTAGTATAATCCCCGATAATTTTCCCAGAGAGACATACAACAAAAGTGCACTTATTGTATGCAATGATACAACTTTTTCCCTGCTTTCAGGTCATATTCCATTATACTGTAGTATGTGTATCTTCCCCCTTCTTGTCCTTTATCTATATCTGACATCCAGTTTCTTCCTTACCTACGCAACCCCTTTTATTGGGTGATTTTAATGTTCATTTGCTCTGGGGAGGGTCTCGCTGCAACTCTCGTGGCGACCAGTTACAGGCTTTTCTCACTTCTCTCCCTCTCCACGTCTAAACACCATTACCCATGCACATTTAGACCCACACACTATTACTTTCTGTATCTCTATGCTTGTCTAGAGCACTGAACAATGATTGGTCTGTTGTCAAGAAATTAAATTCCCATCGTCCTTCATATACAGCTTTGGTTATATTTATTATAAGCAAATCACCTGCAGGAGGTTTACAGGGCATCACCTGAATTATTACCGGCAAGTAATTTGGGTGAGGTAAGTGGGACTTAGTCACAGTAGGTCACTGAACTGCAACTCCTTCGAATGCCCACTTCCTCTCCACATTCACAGAGCTAGACCTGACATTAAATTAATAATTATAATAAAACCAGCTGCTCTGAAATATTAAGGTTGTGTGGACTGTATAAGATTAGGCTTGCTGGGTCCACGAAAATATAACTATTAGTATAATACATATAATCCAATGGTGTTATTAGAAAAGAACTTTGTATTACCACTTACCATTTATTTGCTGGAAGACACTTCTTGGGTCCCTGGACTTGTTGATGTTCAGGGCAATTAACATGCACTCATGACCCTCTGACTGTCCACGGAGTATTCCTTTCTCAACCTTTTTCAGTCATCTCTCAACTATGCAACCGCTGGTAACATCGTCAGTCCACAACAAATTTTTAATCAAACCTACTGTATGACCCTTGTGGGTTTAGCACTTAGTTATAATTATAATAACTATCAAACCTAGTTTTTTATTCTGGCTATCTTCTAACTGTTGTCGTGTCTGGGAGACTACTTTCCTGTTTTAGGTATTTGACAAGCAACTCTCATGGGAGTGCACTAGACACTCCCGGCCGCTTACTGTGAGGACACATCAGTCTACCATAAATTAATGGCTGCCTTTCGTAGCCAATTGAACCTGCTTAAAACTTTAATTTACATTTATTGGAGGTAAAGAGGATGGGGTGTTCTGATAAGCAAACATAAGCCTAGCTTCCTCTTTATCAGGCTGTATGACCCTTGTCGGTTTAGCGCTTTCTTTGATTATAATAATAATCCTCTTTATCGGTAGACTCAAAAGGAACAGAGTGCATCCTAAGTTTATAATGCAGTTAGTTACATAGCTTGAAGATTGGAAGTCAATCCGAAAAGAAACTGTTCTTAGGTTCCTCAATAAAAGTGGTAAATTCACAACTACACAACCCAGTTACTCTGTGCCATCCACTAAGGAACTCTTGCCTTCAGAGTTCGAAGCTGCTCAAAAGTTTGCATTCTCAGGTCATCAATGTTGATTATTATTATTATTATTATTATAATCAAATAGAAGCGCTAAACCACAGGGGTTATACAGCTCATCAATGTTGAATTGAAGGCTTAAGACCGATTTGATAAGGAATTCACAAATTATCTCGTGTAAACAAGTGTTTAAATTTTCCAATTTTTTTATATTGGCACCTACACTGCTCAAGAACAATCCAAACCTCTAAGTACACCAGCTTTTAAGGTTCGAAGCAATTAATTAAGAGGCATATTCCAGTAATTTCAAATTTTAATAAAATTAGCAAATTAAAACTACTTGCACAACCTAGAATCTATGCAAGGCTAAATTTATACGAGGAAAATATAATTTCTAAAAATTTTCAAATTTTCCAGTTATTGCACAATCCAACAATTTAAATTATTATAATCAAAATTAAGCACTAAACCCACAAGGGTCACCATACAGCACCCAACAATTTAAGGTTATAATAATCAAGGGGAAGCGCTAAACCCGTAGGATTATACAGCGCCTGTGGGGAAAGGATGGAAGGTATTCAGGCTTAATTCAGGGAACTGGAGCACAGATCCATTTCCCTAGATCAAGAGCCCCTCGCCAGCATCAAGGAACCATCCTTGGGAAGATTTAGTTAATAAACTGTTAGTAAATTGCCAAATCTTGACCTGCCACAGACTAAGCCCTAAAGCAGTGTTCTCAACTCGTTTCAGCCCATGGACCACCAACCCAATTATAAAAATATCATGGACCAATTCATTTTTTGAGTAATGATATATAAAAGCAAAGCAAAGACAACAGACAATTTGATTTTTAATATATTTCTTATAAACAAATTCGAGAAGTTATATAAAATAATAGATATCTAACATTTTGGTCTGAAATATATTTCATACAAACAATTTCCTGGAAATAAATGAATACATATCTAACATTTTGCTATGATATTTCTTTCTAAGGAACATAATTTTGAAATTATGAAGTATACAGCCAATATTTTTCTTTGAAATATGATTATTTCACTTTTCCTTCCAACCAGACTTTTGGATTCTCTTCTCACTGACAAGCTTGTCAATGTTAGGACTGGTACTTGATATGCACAACCAATATCGCTTTCAACTGCAAGCCGATTCCTCTGTTTGGACTTAATGTACAACAAACATAAAAATCCACTCTCACACATGAAAGTTGGTGCACAAATGGCAAAAGAAATGACTGCATGTGTTCAACACATGCAGTCAGATTTCATCACACTGTTGACAGATTTGGGTAAGTAACAATCATAATGGCCCAAAAATTTTCCATGGTATTCCGCTGGTACACATCTTCCTTGTATATTACATTTTATAGTAGAAAACCAAATCAGCTTACACTGCCTACTGCACTAAACAGAATTATGTGCAGCCGCGCGGCAGCTGACAGGAATGGCCCACGCTCTCGACACACACACATGCTGTAACGAACCAACTGCCTAAATACGCAAGGTTCAGGTGATATCGCTTTCGCAGTTTGACTGTCGCTGCAGCTAACATGGGCGAATCCATTATTCGACCACCCCCGTTTACACACTGGTCAATGCGTATATCGCTGATCCACACTATTTTTGATAAATTTAAGACTATGTGCACCAAATACATGTATAGGAAACGTTCTGTGGACCTCCAGTTGAGAACCACTGCCCTAAAGGGTATCCTCTTTACACAAGATGCACTAGCCATTATGATTGTAGCTATGTAGAAAAGGCATATGTGGTTGACTGTCAAGAGGGAGTTCACAGGTGGGGCCGTCTGCAAGGAGGCTACATCAGAGGTAAATTTTGCTTGTGCTGATACAGAACAGTTAGTAGATGGCGAACTGACAGGTTGACAATTCAGTTGCGCTGGGCGGTTCTCCAAGCGAGACTTGTCCACTCTGACCACCGTTGTGTTGCCAGTGGTTGAGGTGTCTACATTATCAAAACCAAGCGCTAAACCCTCTAGGGTCATACAGCGCCGCAAAGTTGTATAGAAATTACAGCAAAAGTCTGAGAATGGAATACCTATATGAAATGAAATGGCACAGCATTCCCTGAATACCTTCCACCCCCACGTGCTGTATAATCCTACGGGTTTAGCGCTTCTATTTGATTATAATAATACGGGTTTAGCACTTCATAATAATGGCGCAGCAGTCTGCTTGCTCATCGCCTCGAATTTTTTTTTTTTTAAAGTTATCCTGGACAGCTTTTTCCATGACACAAAAGCTCAAGTTTTTGTTCTAAACTGGTATCTCTCGGTAAAGCTGTTGATACATTGTTACAGTCCAGTAATTGCCTTCATCAAATTGAGAGCACATGCACATGCAGCTTTTCCCCCCACCACCTTCAGTGGAGGTTCCTTGGTGTTGAAGAGCCCTTTATCAACGGAACTGTGCTCGTCCTCTTTGGATTAAACCTGATGGTCCACCATTTCCTAGTGGTTGTTTAAGCTCTACGGGTTTAGCACTTACCCCCAGAGCTGTATGACCCCGGTGGTTTAGCATAGTTTTGATAATAAGTAATAATAATAGCAATTGTCATCTAACAATAACCTCTACAAACCAGTACTTGCATGAACTGTTTGCAGTACACGCAGCATAAAATTTGAGGTAACATTAGGGGGAGGGGGGGGGTAATACAGGCAACCACTGGGTACGTCATGAGGTTGCCTAAATTATCAAAAGAAGCGCTAAACCACAAGGGTTATACAGCAAGGTTGCCTAAAAAGTGGTTATTGCATTGGAGTGGTAAACTAAGAATCTGTGCCTGGTGAAATGGGAGGCATTTGATCCACAGAAAGGAATAAATCCAATTCCTTAGATCAAGAGCCCCTCAACAGTAGCAAGGAATAAACCCACATGTTAATGGGAATGCATTCGACATTTTGTGTTGAGTATATTCACAGGGAAGCCCTATACCAGAGATGAATGGCCATTGTTTTTAGTGCTTAGGCATGTTCACAATAAATTACACCCAAGAGCCTCATGAACCTTTTGGGTTTAGTGCTTTACTATATGACCCTTTTGGGCATTGAATAAATTATAGGCCATAGGCCCAATTTAAATTTGGGAAAGTACTATTTCTTGGAAGGTACCTCTCAAAAGCTAATTTTTTTTGTCTTGCTTTGTATATTTTCTGAAGGTATGCTTATTTTAATTAGGGATCAAGCACAAAACTCAATTCATATAGTGCCTGGGAAATGAAATTTCAGCTAAAGGGGATTCTTTTTGATAATTCAATTAAAGGGGTAAGTCCAGTTCCTTCAAGATCCATTCACTGGCATCAAGGCACTGCCCTCGAGGGGCTCTCAAGATGCATATACATATCATTACTGGGTTTAGTGCTTAAGTTATTCTTTAAACACTTTCACTCTTACATAATCACTGTCTCTGCAGAGGTGCTCAGATATGGACAGCATAGACATCCCTTCAAACTACCAATATCCCAAACCCCTCCTTTAAAGTGCAGGGAGTGTACTTCCCATTTCCAGGACTCGAGTCCAACTAACCGGTTTCTTGAATCCCTTCACGAAATGTTACCCTGCTCACATTCCAAGAGTACTTCAGTTATGAATACAATAATGAAGAGCCCAAAAGTAGTGTTCTCAAATAAAATTAAAAGATGTAAATATATTTTGCACTATCAAGTTATACATACCATATACGTACAAGACAATTGCTAGAAAACCATTTATCATATATTATACAGGGGAAGCCTTAAAATCATAAGGGTCATAGTCTGGAGGAATGAGAGGCAATCAGGTTAAAGCCAAGTAAAGTCAAATTCCTTGGATCAAAGCCCCTCCCTGGCATCAAGGAACCTCTTGGTATTTTCTTAGTGACTTTACCCTCTAGAGATGGCAATCATTTCCTATAGTATATGCTCTCTGCGTTATTACGTGCAACTTTACAAACCGATAACTCTGAAGTTAATTTACAAAAATGCGAGGATTAATTAATCCATTACATTTTACAAAATATTTTATTAAAAGACGTACCATTGTGACAGATTTTTAATATTAATTTGTTAACTATCTGTGGCTATTTATATCACAAACACAAGATAATTCAAAAAATAATTCTTAAGTCCTTAACATATTCCACAAAATTCCAAGTCACAAAGCATTCTAAGCATGTGGAATGCAGTAACCTGATAAATAATATAACCTATAAAGCAGAACCTATCTACTCCAAGCCACAGAAAAATTATAATATTTTATATTACATTGCTACTGTCCAAAACGGAAATGTAATGATTAATGACAATGTTATATATATGAAGAAGTGAGTCTGCAAAGGAGTGGTTAACTCTCCATTTTTATGAACACATTAGACATCGGGAGGGGGTAATCTCCAACATATGAATAAACAATCTTACCTGACAAAAACAAGCACATCAACTAATCCGTTTCCATTGCTGACAAAGGATACAAAAAAGGCACACACCAAACAATGCTTTAAAAGGACAAAACATGTCCTCCTTAGCTAAACCCCTATAACAGTTTACCTAATTTATAGATTTTCTATGACAGTAATAATGCTACTGAATCAATTTATGTTTTAAGCAGAGACCTCATCTATCAAATCACATTTGCATAAAATGAGGCAGAGGGGAAGAAAAAAGAAAACGGGGCTTCTTAACTAAGCAAAGTTGGTAGTGAATATGGGTGAGAACAGCAGCTTTTGGCGACGTCGACTGCCGTGGTGTGCCGGGCATTGGAGACTGACAGGGTCCCTAGTATATGAAGTTTCTTATGCAGCCTCCAGGAAGTGATCCTTTAGGTGTTTCATCATGCCAAAAGTACGGAAGCGCTTTACACCTGTAAGATAAAAAAAAGAAAAGGGATTTATGAAAATAAAATTACTCAGTCACTATTGTACATGAAAGTAAATCATACATTACCATCATTTCTCTGAATTTTAAAAAGCACAAACTTATAGCATTCCAATGAAAATGTACCTGTTTCATCCCCCAATCAAGAGCTTACTCAGACTGGTCAGCATTTGTTCTTATTAAAAAACATGTATCTATTGAAAGAAATATATAAACATTCCACACGAGCAAGTCAAAACACCACTATCCATTAAAAAGGTAATAGAATCTAGGAACCTTAACCCCTTCACAAATCAAGTACTCAAGTGTCAACAAAAAAATATTTCCAATCCTATTTTAAAATAATTCCACTGCTATTTCAATAGTATGCATTCTATCAGAAACACAAGCAACCACCCATTTAACTATCAGAAGTGCTCTATATAATGCAGACAAGTCAGTAATTTGGAAAAAAGTACAAAATAAACACTAGATATTTTCCCCTTACAAAATTTTAGTTATTTGATCTTCAGCTAGCAATTTAGGGCATATTTAAACATAAATCAGTTAAGATTACAGGAGGGCCCCACTTATAAAGTTTCAGGCTACTGCTGCAAAGCAAAAATGGCTGTAAAGTAAATAGGCTTATAATTTTAACTTTCAAATGTATATAAAAGCCTAATAACATGTACCCTATCATATATTAAGTGAGCAATAAAGCTACACCTAAAAAATACAAACAGTACACACATTACTCATCTTAAAATATTTCCATCTTTAGCTTATAGTCAATGGTGAATATATTATTTATAGGAAGTCTGAGTAAATGAAAAATGGGTACAACTGAAAACCACTCCATTATTAGCAAAACACTAAAGCAGGACCCACTTGTACTATTAAAAGTGGCCATTTCTAAGCAAGGATGACCAAATTAAATATCCATTACAAAAGTGCTGATATTTTAATCTAATAACTCTGTAAACTACAAGTTTCAATCAATTTAAAAATGCAGGCAATGTACTTGCAGCAGTCTAGTTCGCTAACTTCCACAAATCCCACAAAGCAGTTACCTCTACTTCAATTTAGTACACTTAACCGAAACCCACTAAACTTTTTCTGTTAAACAATCCCCCATTAACCACACAAGGTTTAAACATGAAGTCTTTTAACCTATTATCCTATCCTTTCCTGCTTACCAATCACCTATTGTTCTATGCTTTCTTACTTACCAATCACTTTCAATAGTTGGTCATCACAGATTGCATATTGCTTATTCTTAGGATCCTGCAGCTCCCGTTCCTTAATGACCGCCCATAGCTTCTTTACAACTTCATGACGAGGCATCACATCTGAGCCCACAACATCGGCCAATTCAGGAGACAATTTGAAGGACTTGGTAAAAGCAGATTTTTTACCACGGCCGCCGCCGCCGCCGCCACCACCCTTTTTGGGTGCCTAAAATAAGGAAAATTAATGTAGCACTTATACACTACATAAGCATGTCATTACTTTCATAAAACACTAACTATTAAAAGGGCAAAAAAATGTTGACTAACAGTTTCATTTACCTTCTTCCTCTTGCCCCATTCTTCATCAGAGTCATCGTCATCATCAGCTTTACGTTTCTTGGGACTAGCCTTAGGTTTTCTTGCACCTTTCTTGGAACCAGGTTCATAATCATCATCGTCACCACCCTTTCCCTAGAATTTATGGACAATATGGTATTTGAAATCAAAGTTAAATTCTGTAAAATAATGAATGTACAGTACGTATACCCATAAAGTTATTTAGGTGGTCTACTTTCATACAAATAACCATTAGAAGGGGAACCAATGAAGAAATTGCACAACTTCTAACTTAAGACAATAACATCAATCTAATCTAGCCTTGTCTAAAACATCCTTACTACAATATTTCTAGATCATGATCCATATACATACAAAATTGGCACTGCCATAATTTGCTCCATTACTATCTTTTTCCATTGGAGATTTAACCCTTCCCTATTCAACTATTTCTCAATCCATCTACTAGCAGTTAAATGCATTCACTTCCTTCACATATCCTTCTGTTCAATCTCAGATTCTCTACATAAGATACTCATAACCTTTCCATGCATTCACAACCAACCAATCTGCTTAAAATGTGTAACACCACCCATTTAAAATATTAATCCTCTTTTAGAATTATACTTCAAACCCCAGCATTTAGCCTCGCCTCAGCTACACATGCTGAAAAGCAATCCTAACACATTACACAATAAAATACATGTAACCCTTTGAGGGCCTGTGCCATTGTTCTACGATTTTGAAGCCATGGTCAGCCAGGGTAGGCTGTTGCTGCTGGAGGCCCGCTGCCCCACATATCCATCAGGCTGTGATGGATATGTGGGGCAGCGGGCCTCCAGCAGCAACAACCTGGTTGACCAGGCAAGCACCAGACGAGCCTGGACCATGGCCGGGCTCAGAGAGTAGATAAACTCTCGAAACTCTTCAAAGGTATATCAAAGGTAAGTGCTGTAGTTATACGCCACAAGCTCAGCTCACTCAAATAAACTGTGAGCGGTAAATTTGGGCCTAAATATGAGAGAAGGCATTGTGTGGTAAGTGTGCACCATATAAAGAAAATGCTGCAGCACACAGTGCATGAGGAAAAAACGGCAACTCTGTTTTTGGATTAAAACAGCAAGTTTGCGGTGTATTTTCTTATGGTTATATTCACGGTTTCTTAGTCTTGTTTGACAGAATGGAAGACATTACAAAAATAGAGATGATTTTAATGATGTTTTAGGAATGAAAAAAGCTTGAAGTTGAGCTCAAAGTAGCAGAAATGTTCGATTTTTGCCAATGCTTAAGAGTAAACAAATCCAATTCACGTCAAATTGTGGGTCTAATGTGCATTCACAAATGCGTCTATATTATTTATACAATTATTACAATATTGCATAGCAGTAATTCTAATTTTTTTTGGGGTGTGAATAAAAATAAAAATTAAATTAATTTGTAAAGCCTGGAAACGTAAGTACGTAATGAACAGAGGAAATTTTAGTGCCACTAGTAGTTCAGTGATAGTATTAGTAGTATATAACCGTTCGTTGAGTCACGAGCCTTGCACGTGATCATTGTCCGTTACTAGTCTTTCTGCTGATCAAAGCCATGTCAAAAGGTCAACCCTTTGAATGCCGTAAGCTCCTCACTCACCAGCGTCAGTTCTAGTCTAGAGAGCAGAGAGTAGAGGCAAGGCACAGGCTCTGAGTGTACTCCCATATATTTTCACCAATACATCAGATTCCAACCAAACCACATCTGTTTTTATTACCCAATCCATGAGAAGAACCCCAATGACAAATGGTGGCAGCTTGTGTGCGTGGATTTTGGGTATTTATGCAGATTTAAGAATCTAGAGCCGGGTCATTGTGCGAGTGCCGCCGGCGTCTCGTGACTCAACCGCCACTAGCCGGTTACTTCCCAACCGTCCAAACCAGTTTGTAGCAGTAGTCTCTCAAGCCCTGGCTTATAATTGCAAGTAAACCTCAAAAGAGTTGATCTGAGTTTTGCAGTTAAACCAGCCAGTTAAGCCAGTCTATGGGAGAGAGCAGCCTGTCTCTTCAGTCATACAACCTGTTCCTTCATGCTGTGTGCATCGTTACAAGAATTCACGTCAGCCAGTCTCGAGGGCTTAAGCCAGCTGTTTCTTCAGTAAAGCCAATTCCTCCTTGAAGTATTGTCTCCAATATCGCTTTGTGCTACTGGACGCAAGTAAAGAGTGGTATTCACCATCCCTGTGGCGTATTGTGGCTTGCCAGCAAGCCGCGACGTCATTCCTGCAGCACCCCTCCCCTCCACCGACCCCCACCCAACCAACTGCTCACTACTCAAAGCCTCCACCCACCTGTGGCTTTTTCCACCCTTATACCAGGTCCTCGCATCGTCTTTTCGGCTCGCGTAGCAGGTGAAGATCCAGTGTTTCTTCATACCAGAGCGCCGACAGAAAGGCCTCAGCTATGCGAGTCCACCGTTTGAGCGCATTCGTCAAGCGAGGGTGTTGTGAGGGTGTGTTGTTGCCTCCAGCAAACTACCATCATCCCCTCACCTCTCCACCGTCGCAGACTTCAATCAACAGTAGAGAATTTTCTGTTTACAGACATTTGCATGTGTGAGATTTCTCCAGTGAATTTCTTACATTCAGAGACTTGTGTCTTCAGTGTTTTTCTTGTACATTCATTTCCAATAATTTTCTTCTAGTGTTATCATTCACTGAGTGTCATTTCATATCTATGTTTTGTGTTATTCTCTATATCTGAAGTATTTATTTTGTATCCAATTTCTTCTGTAACTTTTGTGCAGTATATTTTTTTTCAGTTACCCAGTGCAGTGCTTACTTATTTTTTTTACTTGTATTAATTCAGTGTTGTATTTACACAATATTTCAGTGATGTGTATTATTATTTTCTTGTCCTTGTCCCATTTTCATTGCAATTCCCTTGTGTTTTTTTATGCTAATGCTATGCATTAGTTCATTCACTGTTTCATTCTCCAGTGTTCTCACTTTCCAATTAATTCATTCAGTGCTGCATTCCCCATTGTTCTAAATTACCAATTTAATTATATTCCAGTGTCTTACCTGTTTTAATTTCTGCAGACCATAGTGCCATACCAATTTCTGATCACTATTGGGTAGCTGAAATAGTCTATTAGGTGGTTTCTTGTGCTCAATCAATAAAATAGAAGGCATAGTAGTAAAATAGCTAAGAATTTGGTCGACTGGAACAATGTAATTGGCCTAAAATAGGAAACAAATTTGCCAATTTGCCCTTAAATTTCATACTTTGTTTTATTACCTTCAGAAAGAAATTCTCTACCTTTTCATGGGATTTTTTTTTTTTTAAATTTTGATCCTGTGGACAATTTTCAGATTGGGTGTTCTGGACCCTCAAGGGGTTAATTAAAACTGAACTTTCAGCAACGTTCTACAGATATCAAACATTTACAACAATTTTATCACTCAAATGTTTTAGTAAACTGAATTAAAGCAGCAAATGAGCTTTTCTTACCTAAATACTGTTATGCTGCAATGAAAACATTGTATCTACACATCTTACCTTGTCTAATCAATCATTTTGCTACAACAAATTCTTAGCTATTTTGCTAGTATGCCTTCCATTCTATGGATCGAGTACAAGAAACTGACCATTCAACTACCCAATAGTCATCAGAAATTGGTAATTTGGCCAAGTTCACACAAAATTCAAGAAATGCCAATTTCAAAATAGGGTCCAGAATAAAAAATGCAGACATTCCTGACACTAAAATAAAATTTCTTTTCATTAGTTACATTCCCAGACCTCTCCAATATTACACATGAATTCTATGTAGAATATTTATTCACACAAAAACTAGAAAATTTACTGTTATGCAGACTACTGTATTATTGTAATAATTGTATAAATAATATCAGTGTATTCCTAAAAGCTTATTAGACTGGACAGATGGACATATATTGGACGAGTGACGTCATTTTACTCTGGAATGTGAGCAAAAATCTAATATTTCTGCTACTTTGAGCTCAATTTCAAGCGTCTTTTGCCCCTGAAACAAATCAAGATCATTTCTATTTCTGTGACATATCTTCCATTCTATCAAGCGAGACCAAGAAATCAAGAATACAACCATAAAAACCATATGAAAAGACACCGCAGTCACCGTTTAAAAGAAAAAAAGTCGCGGTTCCCCCCCCCCCATTATATGATGAACACTTACAATAGACCCATTCTCTCATATCTACAGCTCACAGCTTATCTGAGCTCATGGTGTAGAACTACGGGACCGACCTGGGCTTCAAAGCTGAAGAATGAGACCCACCCTCTAAGGGTTAAATGAAAAATCACACGAGGTAAACAAACTACCTAGATAGAAGATGCATATAATCCAAAATGTATGAACAAACTAAATTTTAGCTTTAGAGATACTAAGCCTATAAACCACTACTTACAATTAAAGCTGGAAAAGCTAATTCAAATAGGTATTTATTCTAGCAGAAATAAGTAAACTCTTACCTCTGATTCTGGCTCTGACTCTGAATCCTCCTTGGCTTTGGGAACTTCCTCCTCTGAAACCTCCTCATCTGAGTGTGAGTTAACTTGATCTTCTACATCAGCCATGATGATTGAGTCTATTTCCTTTTTTCGATCTGAAAGGTCAACACCAAGCTGCTCCTCAAGCTGCTGACGAACTTTTTTGGCTGATAAAGTTTCAAGATCTGCACCTTTGAGGATGGCTGTAAACGTATAAATCAGTTAAAATTACCTGTACATAATTTTTTTAATAAAAAAAATCAGGTAACATTGTGCATTAGCAAATTACTTTGAAAATGGTATCTCAATCCCACACGCATCAAAATTTTTTAAATAAAATTTAAGAAGTACAAAGCCTAAAGGATAATTCTGAATGAGGCACTCACAGACCAGACTAAATTACTACAATGCAAACATTATTCTTAGATGAACAAGAAGTGCAACAGCTAGGTATCCAAGACAATTTCACTTATGCAGTAGTCTTCCTCAGTCAAATGCAGAGGTGAGAAAATATGGAGATAGCAGGAGTTGTGGAGGTTAAGATGCGAGCAGTCCAACCTTAACCGTGTCAAACGTACAGTGGACCCCCGGATTTCATACTGCTCCCAACTCTAACAATTATGTAATTGTATTTTTTAAGTGCATTTTTGGGGGGTCTGAAACTGACTAATCTAATTTACATTCGTCCTTATGGGAACAAATTTGTTCGGTAACGGCACTCGAACAGCCTTCTGGAAAGAATTTACAAAATCCGGGGGTCCACTGTACTAGAACAAAATTTTTTGTACCTTCAAATATATCACCTTCCAACATTTTTGACATCAAACTGTACTAAATCAGGTTTCCTCCAAACCCAGGTTGCAACCTGAATTTGGAACAAGGCCAAAATTCAAGAGATTCCATAAACCCCCTCTTCCCTGGATTTTTTTTTATATGCCCTATGCAAGTGCTCTCTACAAGTTACCACAGATATCAAAAACACAGATGGAACAAGTGTAGAAGCCTTCAAGAGGAAACTGGACAAGTATCTTCACCAGGTGCCAGATCAACCAGGCTGTGATGGATATGTGGGGCAGCAGGCCTCCAGCAGCAACAGCCTGGTTGACCAGGCAAGCACCAGATGAGCCATGGACCCGAAATAAGTGAAACTCCAAACTCTTCAAAGGTATACTAACAGAACCTTTATATAAATCTTAAGGACCTTGTCACGAATAATCAACTAAACACACAACTAAATTCCTGGAGACTAACATTAACCTCATCCAGTCAGGAGACTTGCAAGTTCCACAAAGTCTGACGAAAACTGAAGCAATATTTCCCATAAGAAATAATGTAAATCCAATTAATCCGTTCGACACCCAAAAGTATCAACAAAACATACATTTTATAGAGAATAACTATAGTTTTACATACAGAAAACAATGAGAAATAAATATAAAGGACAAATGAAATGGATAAATGAACATTTAACGTAATTTTTACTTTTAATGAAGACTCTTGTTGGCGTATGTAAGACGGCGAGAAGGGGAGAGGGAGGAGAGGTTATTGTTTGGAAGGGGAATAACCTTCCACAAGGACTTCAGGTATCAAGTCGCTATCCGGGGTTACTTCCCTTCTTTGTCTTTTACTGGCACTAGGACAAGCTTGAGTCACTGGACCTGTCGCACAAAAAATTTGTCGAGAGGTCTATTTTTGGCGTCTCTAAGATTTGCCTAAAATGGGATAAGGCATTATCATTGAAAATGTTGCAGACATAGCTTGCAAAAAGCTTTGTTTCTCTTCCTCTGAAGCAATTTCCTCAGCTGCGATCTGATATTTTATCTAAAAAAAAAAATTATTTTTCAGAAAATCCTTGAAAATGCCTTGAATCGTCAAAAAATACAATAAGATAACGTTTTATAGGATTTTTGAATACAGTGGTACCTCGAGTTACGATGGTCCCCAAAATCGCCCTTTTATGCAAGTATTTTTTTAAATGCTTTTGTAAGTATATTTTTGGGGGTGTAAAAGGACTAGTCTATTTTACATTATTCCTTATGGGGATAAATTAGTTTGGTAATGGCACTTGAACAGCATTCTCGAACGAAAAAATTTTGTAACTCGAGGTACCACTGTAATTATAAATTATTTACATATTTAAAAAATTTGCTGTTCCAGTTGAAGGTGTTGCAGCTCTTCAGTGGTTAGCTCTTCCCTGTGGTCATCCACCAACTCTTCCACATCCTGGCCACTCACATCCAACCCCATGGACTTCCCCAAAGGCACTCGGAACTTTCTTTGGCCCCAGGGTGTCTTATTTAGCAGTCGCACTCAATAAACAATTGCAAAAAACCATGGATTATGTATTACAAAATGTTTCGTATATGAATGTGCAGGGTAATGTTCACTCAACGAGAAACAAAGCCAGACTGACTCAGAATGCTTGCATGGGATGCTTTTTGTGGTTGAGGGCAGGTGGACACGTTCGGTACGACGGACGAAAACCGAGGTGATGAACGAAAATGGACAAAATTTTAAAGAAAAAAGTTGTCGAAAACCGAATTAAGACGAAAACCAGGGCAAACAAAAACTGAGTTTCCACTGTATAATGGCTTACTAATACCCACCACAACTAAACCTGCAAGACTTTTCAATATCACATTTGGACTAATACATTTTCTCCTCTTAAAGCAGTTGTGGATGCAGCTGCCTTTCTAACAGCAGAAATTTCAACAACAGTACTGTTTAGGCTGTCTGACATGGGAAAAACAGCTTATTAATGAAGGCAGTCCCGAAGCAAGCCACAACTGCCAAATCTGGTCTTGTTCATCCCGTGAACTCGTGCTAACAATCACTCTTGGTGCATGCATGATCTCAAATTACTACTGCCTCCTTGGCAATTTACTAAGCCAACAAATAGTGGAGCCAAGACTGGAAAATACACTTTACCTAATTTTCATAAATGATGACCTGGTGCAAAATATAACAGTATCAAAAACAGTTATTCAGATCACAATCTAATCAAAGTTCAGACTTGCATGCATGGGGGCCCTGACCAGCAAAATGCAAGGTTATGAGGGTGTCTTCACCAAATTTAACTAACAAGATCAACTGGGATCAAATAAATCATCTTAATGAAACAAGCTGGGAAGATGGTCAGTGGCCCCCGAGCTGTTTTGGGAGAATTAGTGTGGAGTGATACAAAGCATGGCTTGCTGCTGCAGTGTATTAAAATGTGAGGTTGGAGTGTTGAAGGAGGAGGTCTGCTTCTCCAGGAAGAAATTAGGAGGCTGAAGGTTCACCTCGATGGGTTTGGGAGTGATAGTGGGGTGGCTGGAGTGGTGGAGGTGAATGGGGATACCAGCAGTGAGGTGAAGTCTGTCACTCACTGCGAGGAGGATAAAGGGGGGAGGAAGAAAAGGCTACAAGGAGTGAGGTGCAGTTAGCACCTGCTACAAGTGACGAGTGGTTCCCAGTAATGGAAGGAGCATCAAAATAAGGAAAGTTAAGAGAAGATTTGAAGGTATGAAATCGCTTCTCTGTTCTTCAGGATGAGTGTATTCCAGTCGCCAGTGAAGGTAAAGGTACTATGTACTTCCCCTGCTAATAGAGGTAAGCGAATTCTTGTGGTAGGTGACTCGCAGGTAAGATATATGGACTGTGCTTTCTGTAATAGGATGCATGCATGCAAATATCCCAAACAAGCAATACAAAACAACCACAGGAGTTGAATGATAGCTCTAGGCCTTTCGTGTTACAATTGACACATCAGAAACTTGAAATGTTGCAGGAAAGGCCCAAGCAAATACGGTTACGGAATGCCCTTGCTGGAGTGAGGGAGAGAGAAGGGAGGCAGCAGGCAGGCAGGAAGTGCCCCCAGGCATACCAACATCCATAGTCAGAAAGTTTGAATTAGAAAAACAGCCAGCCCACAAGCACTGATACTGTAGTAGTAACCATGGTAATTATCAAATTTTTTGTCAAACTACACTATAATGTTACATAATTATATTGCCAGTGATATAGATAGTGCTGGCAATTATCTTAGGAGTTTCTGCACTCGAGAAAACAGGTACATTTAAAGGGACACGTTTAATGGGAGACATCTGTTAAGTTATACAAAGGGAGACAGATGCCAGATATGATATAAATGACTTTACATACCAAATATATAGATGGATCTGGTAATTGTCTAAGAATTTTCGCACCTCTAGGAATATATATAGATCGGGTTGATAGAAAGTTTAAGTTTGCAGTATACTGTATAGGAAGGCCACTAATGTGTGCTCATTCATTCACTACTATTCCAACCATGAGACAAGAATTAAAGGGAGTATTTCTTACTATGTTTCTGAGAGCTTACAGTGTGTGCAGCCCAAAGTTCCTAGATGAAGAAATTAAGAAAATATTTGACATTGCTATGAAAATTCGTTATCCAAAGGAGTTCGTGGAATCTGCGCTGCTGGCAGCTAAGAAAACTTGTAGAACAGAGCCTTGGATAACACCTCAGACCAAGAATGTGCTAGTTCTCCCATACAATGAGAATTTATCTATCCTGTCAAATGCTCTTTATCCTTTCAGTGTCGGTCCCAATCTTCCGAGTACTGTGATAGAGGCTAGGACCTTGGGTGGCTTTAAAGAGAGATTGGACAAGTATATGAGTGGGAGGGGCTGGGTTTGATTGGTGTCGTGAGTGCGGGAATAAATTCTTGGGTAGTGGTGGTTTTGATGTGGACCTGCCTTGTATGGGCCAGTAGGCCTTCTGCAGTGTTCCTCCATTCTTATGTTCTTATAAGAACATAAGAAAGGAGGAACACTGCAGCAGGCCTGTTGGCCCATACTAGGCATGTCCTTCACATTCCATCCCACTAACAAGATATTTGTTCAACCCAATCTTAAATGCTACCCAAGAAATAAGCTTTGATAATTCTATTTACTCATGTGCAATTCCCACTCAAATCCAACCCCTCTCACTCATGAATTTATCCAACCTAAATTTGAAACTAACCAAGGTCCTAGCTTCAATAACCCTACTAGGCAGACTGTTCCACTCATCAACTACCCTATTTCCAAACCAATACTTTCCTATATCCTTTCTAAATCTAAACTTATCTAACTTGAATCCATTATTGCGGGTTCTCTCTTGGAGAGATATCCTCAAGACCTTATTTATATCCCCTTTGTCAATACCCATTTTCCACTTGTATACCTCGATCATGTCTCCCCTCATTCTACGTCTTACAAGTGAATGTAATTTAAGGCTCTTCAATCTTTCTTCGTAAGGAAGATTTCTAATGCTATATATTAATTTAGTCATTCTACGCTGAATGTTTTCTAACGAATTTATGTCCATTCTGTAATATGGAGACCAGAACTGAACTGCATAATCAAGGTGAGGCCTTACTAACGACTTTTGATAGAGTCCCACATCAGAGACTATTGAGGAAAATTAAGGCACACGGAATAGGAGAAATTTTTCCTGGATAGATGCATGGTTGACAAATAGGCAGCAGAGAGTTTGCATAAATGGAGAGAAATCAGAGTAGGAAAGCGTCACGAGCGGTGTTCCACAGGGGTCGGTATTGGGCCCCTTGTTGTTCACAATCTACATAAACGACATAGATGAGGGAATAAATAGCGACATAAGCAAGTTTGCCGATGACACCAAAATAGGCCGTCCAGATCATTCAAATGAGGACATTAGAGCACTCCAGGAAGATTTGAATAGACTGATGCAGTGGTCGGAGAAGTGGCAGATGCAGTTTAATATAGATAAATGCAAAGTTCTAAATATTGGACAGGACAATAACCATGCCACATATAAACTAAATAATGTAGATCTTAATACTACTGATTGCGAAAAGGATTTAGGAGTTCTGGTTAGCAGTAATCTAAAACCAAGACAGCAGTGCATAAGTGTTCGCAATAAAGCGAACAGAATCCTTGGCTTCATATCAAGAAGCATAAATAATAGGAGTCCTCAGGTTGTTCTTCAACTCTCTATATCCTTGGTTAGACCTCATCTAGATTATGATGCACAGTTTTGGTCACCGTATTACAGAATGGATATAAATGCTCTGGAAAACGTACAAAGGAGGATGACTAAGTTGATCCCATGTATCAGAAATCTTGCCTATGAGGATAGACTGAGGGCCCTGAATCTGCACTCTCTAGAAAGGCGTAGAATTAGGGGGGATATGATTGAGGTGTATAAATGGAAAACAGGAATAAATAAAGGGGATGTAAATAGCGTGCTAAAAATATCTAGTATTGACAGGACTCGCAGCAATGGCTTTAAGGGGATCTCATTGATTAAATTTTTTTTTTCCGTTCGATTTCTTTCTTTTTTTTTGTACATTAAGAAGCACGTTTGTAGTTGACTTGTATCAAGTTTCAAAAAGATCGCCCAACAAACTGAAAAAAAAATTATTTATTTATCAATTTTTTTACCAAACATCACATATAAAAAATTCTAAAGTCGTAGTGGGACTTGTTGAAGCTGTTTTGGCTTCACCTACGCATAAAACAATGCTAATCTGGGATACGAATGAAAAGGTTTCTGTAATGTATTCCTATCTTCATACTTAAAAAAAATAAAGTTTGTGTGTTTTTATATGTTGGAAAATATCTGACTTTTTACCTCACATAAATCAAAAACTAATTACGATATCTCAAAAAACATTCCATTAGAAATTAATACAACCTTTATTTTATGTTGTCTGTGAGTTTCATTTCATTCCTATGATTATTAACGGTTCCTGTCCAACATATAGATGAATAACTTACTTCTGAGATAATCCGCCCAGAAGGTCGCGCAAGGAAAATTTTTTTTTTCCAGCAGCAAAATAACATTTTTCTCAGCTTTATCTTGCATTACGAGTGTATATCATAGTTAGCCCTGTTCGTTTTCTTTAATACAAGTCCCCTAGAGTGAGAATGGCACTCCCAAGGAACACCCACACCAACTGATGTAATATTTATACTTTGGAGGCGGTGCCAGGCGGCGATCATATTATGCCACATATTCATTCTGGAGTATTTACTATGGTTATTTGTTATTTATATTGCCTATTATGTCATAATAGATCAATTGTGATAGATATAAAAGCCGTAGTATTGATAATAGCGTTATAATGAAGCATATTTCCCGGCTATCCTGAGTCAGGAATTTCTGCTGACGCAATCAAATGTTCTAGAAAGGTTCCTGATTGGCTGGAAGTCTTCTTATAAGCTCCACCCACTCTGTTATGATGCCAAATCGTGAATTATTATATAAGTAAGAATACTACAAGAAATTAAGGAGAAAAAAATCGGGAAAAAAATACGAAAATTCACGGAATGTCAGCCGGCCTACTTCGGTTGTTGGCGTCACCATATGTGTTATAAACGACCATAATTCCTTGTAGGAATGCCGTAGAACAATGATTCTTGTACCATTGTGTAGCCAGAGAGTTACTCTATTTTTCAATATGGTTAACTCAGTTTTCAATTTGTTTCGAAAAAATGTTCTCGCACGCTGCGTTGATATATAGGGCCCCTTAAGTTGGATAAATTCAGATTCAGGAAGGATATAGGAAAGCATTGGTTTGGTAATAGAGTTGTCGATGAGTGGAACAAACTCCAGAGTACAGTTATAGAGGCTAAAACGTTGTGTAGTTTTAAAAATAGGCTAGATAAATATATGAGTGGGTGCGTGTGGGTGTGAGTTGGTTCTGACTAGCTTGTGCTACTAGGTCAGATGCCGTGCTCCTTCCTTAAGTGAATGTAACCTGACCTGGATGGGTCGAGGCATTGGCTTAAGCCGGTGGGAGACTTGGACCTGCCTCGCATGGGCCAGTAGGCCTGCTGCAGTGTTCCTTCTTTCTTATGTTCTTATGTATAAAGCTGTAATATAACCTCTGGACTTCTGTTGCTTACACTTCTTGATATAAATCCCAGTAATCTATTTGCCTTATTACGTATGCTTAGGCATTGCTGTCTTGGTTTAAGGTTGCTGCTTACCATCACCCCCAAGTCCTTCTCTCAATCTGTATGGCTAAGTTCTACGTTATTTAACTTATAAGTGCTTGGGTTATGGACACTCCCGAGCTTCAGAACCTTGCATTTATCTACATTGAACTGCATCTGCCACTTTTCTGACCACGAATTAAGTTTGTCTAAATCTTCCTGAAGTTCTATGACATCTATGTTTGAATCAATTATCCTACCTATCTTCGTGTTGTCTACGAATTTGCTCATATCACTAGTAATTCCCTTGTCAAGGTCATTGATATATATTATAAATAACAACGGGCCTAAGACTGATCCCTGTGGTACACCACTTGTTACAAGTCCCCATTCGGATTTAACCCCATTTATGCACACTCTGCTTCCTATTCGTGAGCCATGACTCGATCCATGACAGCACTTTTCCCCCAATGCCATGAGCTGCCACTTTCTTTAACAGTCTCTGGTGCAGTACTCTATCAAAAGCTTTACTAAAGTCTAAATAAACAATATCGAATTCTTTATCGTGATCAACAGCCTCAAAAGCTTTACTGAAGAAGGTTAATAAATTAGATAGGCAGGAACGGCCCCTCGTGAATCCATGCTGAGTATCATTAATCAAATTATGGTTATCTAGATGGCTTCTAATAATATCAGCTATAATTGACTAGTAATTTGCCTACAATTGATGTCAGGCTTATTGGGCGGTAATTTGACGGTAGTGACTTGTCCCCTGCTTTAAAAATAGGAATTACATTAGCCATCTTCCACATATCAGACACTACACCTGTTTGAAGAGATAAATTAAAAATGTTAGATAATGGTTCAGAGTTCCATTTTGCATTCCTTAAGAACCCTTGCAAAAAGCTCATCAGGACCCGGCGATTTATTTTGTTTCAGTCGGTCTAGTTGTTTCATAACCATTTCGCTAGTGACTTGTGATATTACATAATTTATCTTCTTCTGGGCCTCTGTAAAAATTAATTACTGGGATATTATTAGTGTCTTCCTGTGTGAAAACCGAGAGAAAATAATTATTAAAAGAAATAGAGCACATATCATTCTCCTTGTCAGTAAGATGCCCATAGTTATTTTTAAGGGGACCTATCTTATCTCTAACTTTTGTTCTATAAACCTGGAAAAAACTTTTTGGGTTAGTTTTTGAATCTCTAGCAACTTTAATTTCATAGTCCCGTTTAGCTTTTCTTATCCCCTTTTTAACGTCCCTCTTAATGTCAGTATACTGATTTATAAGATGACCCTCACCTCTTTTTATGCTAGTATATAAATTCCTTTCTTCTGCCCTAAAAGAAATTTGAGCCTATTATTCATCCATTTTGGGTCATTTCTACTTGATCTAATTTCTTTATACGGGATAAATGTTCTTTGGGCTGCCTGTATAGTGTTAAGAAAACTGTCATATTGATAGCTCTCTTCGTTACCCCAGTCCACAGTTGAAAAGTGTTCCCTAAGTCCATTATAATCTGCTAAGCGAAAATCTGGGACCGTTACTGAATTATCCCTACTATCATACATCCATTCAATGCTAAAGGTAATTGACTTGTGGTCGCTTGAGCCGAGTTCCTCTGTAATTTCTAAATTATTAACAAGAGTTTCCTTGCTTGCCAGAACCAAGTCAAGTAGGTTATTTCCCCTTGTAGGTTGTCACAAACTGCTTCAAAAAACAATCCTGAACTACTTCTAAAAAGTTGTTAGATTCTAAATTCCCTGTCAAGAAATTCCAATCAATCTGACTAAAGTTAAAGTCCCCTAGAATTACTACGTTATCGTGCCTTGTGGCCTTCACAATTTCCTCCCAAAGTAGTCTCCCTTGTTCCCTATCTAAGTTTGGAGGACGGTAAATCATGCCTAAAATCAATTTTTCACACCCCTCTGAAAATTCTATCCAGACAGACTCTGTGTTATTTCAGACTTTATACCCGTTTTATGCAACAATTTAAATGATCACGGACATAGAATGCCACCCCACCCCCCTTCCCGATACTTCTGTCTACTTGGAACAATTTAAAACCCTGAATGTGACATTCGGCAGGCATGTCCCGATTTTTCATATTAAACCATGTCTCAGTTATTGCAAAAACATCAATATTACCAGTACTTGCAACTAATCTCAACTCGTCCATCTTATTCCTAGCACTACGACTATTGGTGTAATATACACTTAAAGACCCTCCTTTCTCTTTACCCTTCCTGCTTATTTCTGTTTTTCCACTATACCTATTACTGTTCTTGTCACCTAGTGCCATTGACTTTCCAATATTCACCTTATTCTGTCTATTACTAGTTCCCCTAGAATTTATAACATTACTACATTGGGACTTCACTGTTTCCCCCCCCATAACCCATACCACTAACTTTTTTTAGTTTAAAGCCCTAACAGCTACCTCCACTGCAGTTGCCAGTGCCCCCACCCCATCCCTGAGATAAGTGAACGCCAGTGTTCAATTGTGACAAAACAGGCCTCTTTTGGAAGAAAATGCCAAAGAGGACCTACATCACGAAGGAGGAAAATGCACTGCCAGGACACAAGCCTATGAAAGAGGCTAACTCATGTTGTGTGGTAATGCTAGTGGGGATTTCAAAGTGAAGCCTTTACTGGTGTATCACTGAAAATCCCAGTGTTTTCAAGAAAAACAGTGTCGCTAAGGATAATTTATGTGTGATGTGGAAGGCAAACACTAAGGCATAGGTCACGAGGGAAATTTTCCTTGATTGGTTCAATGAAGTGTTTGGCCCCCAGTGTGAAGAAATACCTCCTGGTAATGGACAATGCTCCTGCTCATCCTCGAGACTTGGAAAAGCAAATGGTGAAGGATTTTAAGTTCATCACAGTGAAGTTCTTGCCCCCTAATACCACTCCTCTCCTCCAGCCCATGGACCAGCAGATCATTTCATACCTCAAAAGACTACACCAAAGCAACGTTTCAAAGGTGCTTTGATGTGACCTCAGACTCTGAATTGACTCTAAGAGAGTTCTGGAAAGATCACTTCAATATCCTCCATTGCATAAACTATATAGATAAGGCTTTGGAGGGAGTGACTTCCAGGGCGATGAACTCTACTTGGAGAAAATTGTAGCCAGGCTGTGTCCTCGACAAAGATTTTGAAGGGTTTGAGGCTGGCCCTGACATCCCTATGCCAGTTGTGAAAACTATTGTGGCATTGGGGACGTCCATGGGGTTGGAGGTTAAGTGGTGAGGATGTGGAAGAGTTGGTGGAGGACCACAATGAAGAGCTAACCACTACAGAGCTGCAAGAGCTTCATCTGCAACAGCAATAGACCACAGCTCAGGAAATTGCTTCAGAGGAGTAAGGGAGAGGGAAGAAGTTGCTTTTGTCAGAGATTAAGGAGATGTGTGCAATGTGGACTAGGATGGAAAGAATTGTGGAGGAACATCACCCTGACAAAGCTGTTGCAGGCCATGTATGCAACATGTTAAATGACCATGTCTTGTCTCATTTTAAGGGCATTTTAAAGAAATGCCAGAAACAGACCTTTCTGGAGTTATTTTGTGAGACAGAGGTCCAGTGACTCAAGCTGGTCATAGTGGCAAAAGACTTGGTACCTGAAGTCTTAATGGAAGGGGATTCCCCTTCCAAACACTAGCAACTCCTCCTTCCTCTCCCCTCCCTCCGTCTTCCACATATCAACAACTCTTCAATAAAGGTGTCAAGTTATTACTGTTTTATACTTCATGTCTCACTGTTTTCTGTGTAGATAAATGTACATTTAATGCAAAAAAAAAAAAATTCTTAAAATACTTTTGGGTGTCTGGAACAGATTAATTTGAGTTACATTTCTTATGGGGAAAATGGTTTTGAAAATTGTCAATTTTGAATTTCGGCAGACTCTCTGGAACGGATTAATGACAATTTTAAAGGGTCCACTGTATTACGTGTGGGGTGGGTTGGCCAGGTGGGCTACCATATCTACCACACCTGACTTCTTACAATAAACATGAGAACATAAAAAAGAAGGAACACTGCAGCAAACCTACTGGCCCATGCGAGGCACGTCAAAGTCTCCTACCAGTTTAAGCCAATGCCCTAACCTAGTCAGGTCACATTCACTTAAGGAGCATGGCATCTGACCTAGAAGCACAAGCTAGTCAGGTTCAACTCACACCCACTCATGTATTTATCTAAACAATTTTTAAAAGTACACAACATTTCAGCCTCAATAACTGTACTCGGGAGTTTGTTCCACTCATCCACAACTATTACCAAACCAGTGCTTTCCTATATCCTTACTGAATCTGAATTTTTCCAACTTAAAGCCATTGCTGCGAGTCCTGTCTAGGCTAAATATTTTTAGCACGCTATTTACATCCCCTTTATTTATTCCTGTGTTCCATTTATACACCTCAATCATATCCCCCCCCCCTAATTCTACACATTTCTAAAGTGCAGATTCAGGGCCCTCAGTCTATCCTCACAGGCAAGATTTCTGATACATGGGATCAACTTTGTCATCCTCCTTTGTATGTTTTCCAGAGAATTTATATTCATCCTGTAATATGCTGACCAAAACTGTGCAGCATAATTTAGACAAGGCCTAACCAAGGATATATGTATAGAGTTGAAAAACAACAGGACTCCTATTATTTATGCTTCTTGATATGAAGCCAAGGATTCTGTTCGCTTTATTGCGAACACGAATGCACTGTTGTCTTGGTTTTAGATTACTGCTATCCAGAACTCCCAAATTCTTTTCACAATCAGTAATATTAAGATCTACATTAGTATTTAGTTTAGTTTATATGTGGCATGGTTATTTTCCTGTCCAATGTTTAGAACTTTGCATCTGTCTATATTAAACTGCATCTGCCACTTCTCCGACCACTGCATCAGTCTATTCAAATCTTCCTGGAGTGCTCTAATGTCCTTGTGAGAAAGAATTTGACTGCCTATTTTGGTGTCATCAGCAAACTTGCTTATGTCGCTATTTATTCCCTCATCTATGTCATTTATGTAGATTGTAAACAACAAGGGGCCCAACACTGACCCCTGTGAAACACCGCTCATGATGCTTCCCCACTCTGATTTCTCCCCATTTATGCAAACTCTCTGCTGCCTATTTGTCAACCATGCCTCTATCCAGGAAAAAATTTCTATTCTGTGCACCTTAATTTTCCTCAATAGTCTCTGATGTGGGACTATCAAAAGCCTTACTGAAGTCCATATACACTATCATATTCATTACCATGATCTACCTCCTCAAATACCTTAGTGAAAAAAGTTAATAAATTTGTAAGGCAGGAAAGTCCTTTTGTAAAACCGTGCCGAGACTCGTTGATCAATTTCTTTTAAAGATGGCTACGAATTCTCGGCAATTATTGGTCTATAGTTCAAAGCTAAGGACCTGTCACTCTGCTTTGAAAATAGGTATCACATTTGCCATTTTCCACTTATCTGGCACTATGCCAGTTTGTAGTATTATGTTGAAAAGATAAGCCAAAGGTTTGCTAAGCTCCTCTTTACATTCCTTTAGAATCCTTGCATACAGTTCATCAGGGCCTGGGGATTTGTTAGGTTTTAATTTAACTATTTGTCTAAGGACCATGTCACTTGTGACCCTAATTGTGCATAGTTTATTGTCCTGTTCCACATAATTTATTATTTCTGGAATATCGCTAGTATCTTCCTGTGTAAAAACACTACTCACTTTTCACCCTACATTAACCCTTTCAGGGTCCAAGGCCATTTTTGGAAGGAGTGTGCCAGTGTCCAAGAATTATAAAAAAAAAAATCATTTTTTTTCTTATGAAATGGTAGAGAATCTTTTTCTGAAGGTAATAAAACAAAAAGTACGAAATTTGATTGAAAATTGACGAAATTATGCTCTCGCGAATTTTGATGTGTCAGCGATATTTACGCATCAGCGATTTTGCCGACTGACTCCCATTTTAGGCCAATTACATTATTCCAGTCTACCAAATTCTTAGCTATTTCACTAGTATTACTTCTATTCTATCGATTGAGCACAAGAAATAGCCTAGTCAACTGTTTCAACTACAAAATAAAGTGATTGGAAATTGGTAATTTAGCCAATTTAACTCAAAGTTCAAAATATTCCAATTTCAAAATAGGGTGCAAAATAAACAATGCAGGCATTCCTGGCACTAAACTAACATTTCCTCTGTTCATTAGTTACTTTTTCAGTCTTTACAAATGAATTCCATTTTGATTTTTTATTCACAATGAATTTTTATTCAAACCAAAAAATGGAAGATTTAATGTTATGCAATATTGTAATAATTATACAAATAATATCACCACATTTGTGAACGTATATTAGACCTACCAGCTAGCGTGTATTAGACGTGTGAGGTCATTTGTTTACTCTTAATTATTGGCAAAAATTGAACATTTCCGCTACTTTGAGCTCAGTTTCAAGAAATTTCCAGTACTAAAACCAATCAAAATCATCTCTATATCTGTAATATATCTTCCATTCTATCAAATGAGACCAAGAAATCGCAAATACACCTATAAAAAATATACAAAAAAAAAAACCACTGCAAAGTTGCCGTTTTAATCGAAAATTACGGGTTTCAGGTTTTTTTCTCATTATGCAGTGTGTGCTGCAGGATTTGTTTTGTGGTGCACACTTACCACATATATGTATTCTCATATCTAGGCCTAAATTTACCGCTCAAAGCTTATCCGAGTGAGCTGAGCTCATGACGTAGAACTACGGCACGGACCCTGAAAGGGTTAAGACTACGGAGTAAGGAGTGTACTGTGTGTGTATTTTACTATTTATTGTTTTTAATGCCTAGTTCTATTGCTAACTTAATATATGTTAGTGCAAACTTATTGCCTGACATTAATGGTGGAAACAAATGGCATTCCGCTTTCTGGCGATGTCTGTTTCCGGCGGTAGCCTGGAACCTAACCTACTGCATAAATGAGGCCCTACTGTATTACAGTAGGATGTTTCACATTCTATTAATACCTAATGACCAAGGCATTTATAAAAATCTTAGAAAACACCTCAAAAGTTGCTATTTTAAACCAAGCACAAAGTTTGAGGCTTCCTTTTTCCCATCATGCATTGTGTGGAGGCAGGAATACCATTCAAACCATCCACACAAGCAAAATTTTACCAATTACAGCACATTTGGGAGTGCTGTGCTTAAAACAGATCTAGAGGTGACACTGGTGTCAAAGTAAATATGCAAGACAGTAAAAGGGGTTAACACTATTTTGACAAATAATTTGCACACATTACTAGGCATAACTGTACTTGTGAACCTGTACTTAAATTAACTTACTTATACATTCTCCCCCTGGAGGAAATTCAAGGTCTACTCTTACAAATTGACTGCTAGGTGAACAGGGACAGTAGTTGACTTGTCCACATCCTACCCACCCAGGATTGAACCCAGGTGTTTCAGATGGGAGTTTAGCACAATCCCTCCGATTTGAAGAAATCTCTGGTGAGGGGGTAACAGGGGGTGAAGGAGGATTTTTGGTTGTATCTGTTTAGCAAGGCAAGTGCCCAAGCTAGATTCAATTATGACCAAAAGGTACAAAAGTTTGATTTTCTTAGGTCTAAAATTAAATATCAATATTAAAAAGTAAACATCTTTCCATGAAATAAAATTTGCAAATTTAATATATATATACTATATATATACATATACGTAAATATATATAATCCCCTAAGCCACAAATGTCTCCATACACAATCCGCTTAAATGCTGAAGATTTCACATAACCTATATTTAAGTTTAAAGTCCTTCCAACTAAACTAATAACCAAATACAACAATTGAGACAAGGCAAAACATGGATATTTACAGAACATATTCTTAAATTAGTTTAACGGAAAAACCGTTGGTACCAAATTCAAAATATTCCCTATAATCTTTCATTGTCTAAATCTGAACTATTAGAAAATCAATAATAGTAACTAAAATAACTATATGTGCATATAAATATATTAAAATAATCATAATAAAGGTAAGAAGTGGGGATTCCATAAGTTTTCATGGGTTGCAGAAATGTTCGTCCATAACCAACAGCCAAGTTCGCGCTAAAAGGTCGCATCCCACTCACCTACCTCATTTTCACGCTCACGCCTTTTATTTCACCCATCATGCTTCCTTTAAATAAGTTAATTTAACGTATTACTACTAAAGAATAACCTGGTTTTATTATAAAACGAAACTGCAGAGTGAAATGGGGATACATGGCATGGGAGAAGTGGTGGATATTGCGAGGCTGCTTCACACAAGAGACGCCAAGCCCGCCATCGTTTCTCTTGACATTTCTGCTAAATATATCCAACAACTCCTAGTGTAAATCACCCATAATCTTATTCTTCAATACACATTTTAAGGTTGTAGGAGTTTAATTTACATTATAAAGCAGGTAGCGAGGCAGAATATTGCTTTTTAAAGAAGGAGACGCAGCACCACGCAAGAGCGCCTCAAAATGCCGGTCTGGGCTCTCAGTACGACGCTGCAAGGTCCAACACACACAAATAAAGACACTCACTCTCAAACACAATATTTAACCGAAAG